>VYZM01003387.1:126796-166360 GCA_013398915.1 Dromas ardeola
AGGGGACTGGAACACCTCTCTTATGAGGAAAGGCTGAGGGAACTGGGTCTGTTTAGTCTGGAAAAGAGACGGCTGAGGGGTGACCTAATTAATGTGTACAAATACTTAAAGGGTGGGTGTCAGGAGGAGGGGGCCAGGCTCTTTTCAATGGTGCCCGGCAATAGGACAAGAGGTAATGGGCACAAACTTGAACATAGGGAGTTCCATCTCAGCATGAGGAGGAACTTCTTTACTTTGAGGGTGGCAGAGCACTGGAACAAGCTGCCCCGAGAGGTGGTGGAGTCTCCGTCTCTGGAGACATTCAAAACCCGCCTGGACGCGTTCCTGTGTAACCTGCTCTGGGTGACCCTGCTCTGGCAGGGGGGTTGGACTAGATGATCTCCAGAGGTCCCTTCCAACCCTATGATTCTATGATTCTATGATTCTATGAAAATGAAGGACCAGTTGTCACCAGTGCCTGAAGAAGAGTTTAACTAAACAACAGCCCACAGATGTCACTTAGAAGCAAAAGAAAAAACACCTTTGCGCTTTATATCTAGGTTACTCTAACATGCTACCAAAGCAGCTGTTTCTGCAAGAAGTAATAGCTTCTTTATATTGAAATATAACTTTTACAGAAAACAAACTGGTTTTTTTGTTGGTTTGTTTCCACACACACCCCCACCCCACCACCCCCGGACTGAATCACAGGACTAAAATGGAAAATTAGAGTCACTGAATTAAGTTTTTTGCAGTTACAACCATGTGACCACTTATCTCTCAGACCACAAAACACTTCTGAATATTTCGCAGTAACTGTAAGAGCTATAACAAAGTACCACCTCCTTTTAGCTGGAATTAAGCCAAGATAACAAGAAACCAAGGGAAACATCAACGTCCTGTCCTCCAACAACAGCAGAAATCTATTACCTGAAATTCTGCCGTGACACTAAGAAAGGAACCTACTCCCTGCTTCAGAGGAAGGTAAACAAACAGAAATACCCAACCTCAAACCATGTAATTATCCCTGCTCTTTGTCTCTATTCATTACCCAAGCAGAACATTCCTTGCTGAAATACAAACCTGGCCATCAGCTCAGTCCTGAATAAACAAACAAAACATCATGGATATGATGTGTGGAAGGTTTTCATTCTACTGGGAGCAACTGCCCTGTTTCCCCTCTTCAGTGCCCAGATGTACAGGACGTCTGACACAGCAAAGACAGTCCAAATGACTGAAGTCCTGACCTTCAGTTTTAAAGTTGAAAACTTTATAATATCATAGAAGATAAAATACAGGTTAATGTGCTTTGTTTTCATTACTTTTAAATTTATGTCATTTAAAGAAATTTACACTTTTAAAATCAGTATAAAATCACTTCTGCTTTTACTACAGCAATAGATAAAGTCCTGCAGTTCTTACCTAAATAAAGACACGTCTTTTGGGATTTTGCTTGAAATCATTATCTTTTTTACTATAGTAGACAGATCTGAATTATATTTGCCTTACAAGTACGGCAACTCACGTCAGATAAAAATTTCAAGAAAAGTTTCTGTTAACTCTCTTAATAAACAGATTGATAGAATTTGTTCTAAGTGTTGAAGCTTAAATGTACAATTTCTACCCAGAAGCTGACAGGCTGTTGACAGATGTGTCTTTGCATTAGCTTCACGAATACAAACACTTCTGCTGACTCTTTATGCAACTGCTTAGCTGTAGATGTTGTATGTGTGTGACAGTTCATGTGCAAGATCTTCTGCAATTTGCTTCAGTTTAGTCGAGCAGGCATTTTGCATCCAAAGGCAAAAGGAAGACAACTTCCATCTTTGATTACACATATGCAATGTGTACAAGTGCCAAAGTTGACTGTGACTGGCATGTGACTTGATTCTTTGATGCACCGGTGTAAAGTTATTTCTTTATTAAACTAGACAAGTACTAACAATTTTTTGTTGCTGCTGAATGGACGGATTTCAGTCTCCACTTCCAAACTTTACTAACACTTCCCGGTGCCCTCGTGGAAACCACTGCTATGGCTTTGCTCTCCATGGAATCCTACCACGCTGGGAGCTCAAGTGGCACAAAGCTCATGAAACAGGAAAATTAGGTATCTTTGCAAAGTACCTGTTCCAGATGGGTGGCTTCCACAACTTTTTTCAGTGCTGTCAACCTGTAGCTCACAGTTTTTTCCTTGACACAGTTACATTTGATTACTAATAGACATGACAGAAATGTACAGCACTTAAGAACTACCAGAGGGAACATAATGGAAAGCAATTGCTTTGGATTAATAGGAAGCCACCACTTATGTTCATTCAAGTGTTCATATAGAGGTAATGACTATGATAGATAGTAAATGAAAATGCAATGTAAACATATAACTTCTTATCTGAAAATTAAATGTGCCATCACTGAAAGGAATACTATCTGGATACTTATTATTATTATGTGATTAGCCACCATGTTATTTTTCAGCCTTTCACTTATACTAGATTAGATAAAACATTGTAATAATTTCCTATAAAAGGTGCATTAAAGAATAAAATTATATTTAAAGCAGCAGTTCTAAAACATAGAGACATAATTTAATCATCTTATTCATAGTCTCCGTAATCTTTTTTCTTGAAATGTTGTAATATATTTTCAATGGAAGAATTACATGAATGATAGAAGCGCATTGCCTGAAGGACAAGGTATCTTTTCATTGCAATCCTTAGAAAGAGACCAATTTTATTCTTACCCTTTTAGTCCCACTGATTGCATAAGGATCAACTTTTTTGATAAACTGTCATAAAAAGAAGCCTGTGAAACATATACATGAGCACATGAACACCCTTTTCACAGGCAATGTTTATGAATGCAGTCAAAGACATAACCCTGAAAAAAGAGCTATTAAAAAAGTGATGGGATATTCATTCATGCAAAAAATATTCATATACACACTCCATTTGCCTAAGGTAGTGAAAGATCAATCTTTCACTTCCATTTCATTCTTTTATGTTCGGCTCCAGTAAATTTTCTTTTCCCGAGTGAGCTGTTGCACAAGTTTTTCTGCACTGATCTTCATTGTTTTGAATGACATAACGGATCCCCTCGACCTTTCCCTTTTTATAACTAGGCAATTAGGAACTCTCCAGTCAGGAGGCACAAGAGCGCACACAGAGAATTAACAGACGAGGACTTTAGCTGTTGTGGGCACTGTACAAAGAATGAAAAAACAGTCCCAGTGCCAAAAATATTTTAAAGTTGAGGAACATCCTACTTTCACGTTTAGCAGGATAATCCAAAAGCAATCCTGTATTTAAACTCAAGTATAACAACGATAAGTTGCTATAACAACACAGTTCTACAACTGTAAATTGTACAATTTACACTTTGTCAACAGTGACACTGCGTGTCAGGAAGAACTTTTGAGTGTGACAAAAGGTACAAAAGAAGAAATCACTGTCCACTTTTTCCTGTGCTTCCAAGATGTTACAGTACTAAGACCAGGTTCTCAGCCAGTATAAACAAACATAGAGTGGAGAGAATACTATAAGCCTCGTGGAAACTAGGGAGACCATTCAGATCTTATACCACAGATCCCTCCTTCCCAACATAACTGGACTGAGTAACTGAGAACTGAAGCTGCAAAAGCAATTTATGCCCATATCTCCAGACGCTGATAAGGTCATTAGATTACTTTCTGGAAGTGTCAATCTAAATATTTTCTTCTTTTTTTTTTTTGTCATATATCTCTTTTCCTCCTTTACATTTCACGTACCTGGTCCCAGCCTAAGCTAACTGAACCTCAGATTAACAAACTTAATGAACAGAGCTCTATCAGGAAGAGAGGGTGTAACAGGCTTAATGCTTAATGTAACATCAGAGCTGAAAGTAGCCACAATAGTCATGGGAGCTATACTGAGCAGCTTCCTCACCATATGCCACATGACACAGTTAGTGCAGCCCATTTTACATCCCTGGAAGTTTTTTACTTTCCTTGCACTTGTCTACTTGCACCCCATGTTCCCTAAAAATGCCCACCTCGTTTATTTAGACTGTAAGTACTTTGAGACATATTTGCTATTTGCTGCTCGATGGCTGCATGCTAATAAGAACAATATAGCTCATTACTGTTTGGGCCCAAGGCAAAACGGTAATAAACATGTAGGTAAAAAATAAACAATGATGTACAAGCCCTTTGTTTCCGTGTCTCATTAATGAATACTGTATGCGTTTAAACTTTATTGTAAAAGCCTTTAAACAATCAGCTGCTTATAGAATTTAGCATCCATTATGCAAAGTATACGATTCATAGCAAAGATATATGTACGTATGAAATAAGTGAACTGAATAATTTTTCCTCAGTGAGAGTTTCACTACACTGGCAGTTATTTTAAAATATTACACCTACTCTCCAATATCTAGTAGAACCCAACACTTTCTAACTCATGAGCAATGTTCTTCCAAACCCTCTACATGAAGCGGTAGTGCTCATGCTACAGTTTCCCCCACTGTGCTAATCCTGCATTAGGGAAACAATGTTGATGCCGTGACTACAGTTTTCTCTTCAAACTTCCAAGTACTGTTTTCCAAGCAGTAACAGTGTAGGAAGCTGCAAAAACTGCTTACAGTGGGAGCCTTGGAGGGTATAACCAGATAATTCTGCATTTGAAAGCCACCACAAATTACCAAACATAGAGAACAAAACTTCTTTTTTCTATCCAGGCTGTACTAATCACTCATGTATTCACAGATAACAACAAAAGAGATAAAAATTGCTGAGGAACTCGAAGAGCAACTCTTCTAGAGGTCTCACAAATAAGACACTGACCCTGCAACTGACAGAAGGGAATGGACTCGGACAAAAGAGCAACCAAGAACATGTTAAATTATAAAGGTATTTTTTTAGCCAAGACTACTTCTTCTTACTCATAATTAACAGACTGATTCCGAAATCAGAGATCTTACTTCTCAAGGAAAAGGAATACTGCAAAAATAAAAAAAAAAACAAATAACTTTGATGATGTCAACCTTATTCAAAATTGCCTCCTCTGACCCCATAAGAAACAGCCCTCAAGACTTGCATAACTTCTTGATAATCCTCCTTATCCAAAACAAAAACAAACAAACAAACAAACAAACAAACAAAAACACAACAAAACCAAACCAAATTGGATTTGTGATGTGAGACCTTTTGGTCTGGGAGAGATAAAAGATGTACACATTGGGACACAAGATTACCCACAGAATCACAAATGGCCAAGAAACTTCATGAGGGTCAAAAAGGACAGCTAACTAAGGTAATTATAAACCTGGTGTTAGCTGCCTCCCAGAAGGCACATGCAGTAATTTTAAGATAGATGCAATACAGACCGTGCCACAAGAGCTGGGTGTTGTATGGTTAGTAAGAAAATGCTTTTCATTTTCTGAAGAACTGGCAGTAACCGCATTATTGGAAATTAATTGCCATGTAAAACATATAGTGCCTTCTAAATTCCAAACACGAATTTGTTGTACTTTTTTCTGAATCTCAGTAAGAGTGTAATATGGATTTCTCTATTTCCAGGCAAAGCAACGAAGCAAATAATCATTGCTTTAGACAGCAGACATTCCTTGTGACTTTTCAGCAAGGTGTGCAAAAAGACTACATACAAAGGTATTGTAAATGAGTGTGTCAGCCCTCATGCTGTACTGATGTAGAATTACATATTTAAAAAAAAAAAAAAAAAAGAAAGCAAATGCTTCTTACCATGAAACCCTCAGTGTACTGAAACTGAGCTCTGGAACTGTCTTCTGCTGTGGGACTCAGGGGCTTAGGATCAGACATAGAGCGTTGCATCATCTTTGCTGCCTTTGGGCTTGATGGAGGAACCTTGGCAATGTCAGCATGCAGCATCTTCTGAGGGCTGATGTCATCAGTGATGGGTTTTTCATAGGGTACAAATGCTGACTCTATAACTTTGCTTGGTGAAACAGGTGAAATGGGTGAATAGAGAACTTTGGGAGATTTGGGAGGGGAAGGGACTACCTGCAATGTGGAGTCTGGACGAAGGTGGGATGAGTATCCTATCTCTAATGGTGTTGGGCGTTTTTTATCTTTCTGAGGAGATGAAGCTGACAGATATTGGGGACTTTGACTATCTGACTCTGTCTCTGTTTGACATCCCAAGCTTTCTCCTTTGTATGTCTTTTCTGGAGCTGAAATGTGCTTTATGATTTCAACCTTAGCATCCAAACGGGCCCTGATTGAAGGTGTTCTTATTGTTCCTACAGGTTCTGTCTGTACTGAAATCTCTGCCACTGTCTGAACTGCAATACTAGATACTTTGGAGAATTGTTTAGCTTTGTCTGCCTCAGTGGTACTCTCACTGTATTTCCCTACACGAGGCTTCCTTCTGGATCTGCTCGAAAGATCCCATTCATCTTGATCTTCATCATCTGTCTGAACACTGGTATCAACACTCTTCTTAGTTCTCCGTCTCCTGTTTGTGTAACCTCTGTCTGCTCCATCTTCATCATCAGTTTGCACTCCACTGTCTACTATCTTTTTGAAGCACCGAGGCTCTTCTTCCAGGGTCTCCTCAAGTTCCTCATATGGACCACGTAATTTTGGCATAGAACTTCTCTTTTTCAATTGTTTCTCCTCTCTAACATCAATATCCTTAAGAGACATTTCTGAAACAGAGCTTAGGATACCAGACCTAGGTATGTATTGGGTAATGCCATCAGACTGAACTGTATACCATGCTTGGCTTTGTGGAATTTCAATACCCAGCACTCCTGAAGCCGTAGTGGTTGCATCATCACCAGGCCAAAACTGGCCATTTTCTGTGGTTGCATACTGTCCTTCCAAAAGTGTTTGTTCTGTGGTAGTTTGTGGCGAGCCAGTTCCTGAAGGGTCATAACCATACTGATATATTTGACGAATTTTTTGCTCCTCTAATTGTTGGTGGAGCTGTTGTTGAAGTTGTTGGAATTGTTCAAGCTGCAGCTGCTGCTGGGCTAATGTCTCTTGCCTCATCATAAGCTGAGCTTGTCGTTCCTCCTCTTGCTGAAATAAGAGATGATGTTTCATGGATTGCAATTCCTCAAGCTTTTTTTGTACCATAAACTTTTCTTGTTCCCTAAATCTTTGGATTTCCTGACGTTCCCATTCCAGCTCTTCTGCAAAGCGTTGCTGCTTAATTTTCTCAAGCTCAAGAAGTTCACGCTCCAAATCAAGCTGTTGCTGTTTGCCTTCTTCAGGGGCAATGAGAAGGGCAACCTCATCTTCAATTACATCTGTATAAACTTCAGATGCTGTAGTCAAAGCAGGTATCAAGTTGGTTGGCTCAGTAGTAATAGTTTCTAAAGTAAGAGGTGGTAACCCTGTCTCCATATCAATGGCAGTAATTGCACTATCTTTTTCAGCTGCCACTGTGGTCAAGAAACTGTATGATCTTGGGAGTGGTTGATTCTGTTGCAAAGTTGATAAAGAGGGCACCGAGTCAATTGCTTGGAGAGTAGGTAAATCTCTGACAGTTGTACTGAAAATAGAACCAGGTTGTGTAGTGATGGCAAATGTGGATGGGATTGGAGTTGCTACTGAAGAATAAACAACACCATTGGATGATCTTAAAACACTTCCAACGCCAAACTGGGAACCCAGAGATGATACCATTCTTGCTTGGGAATACTGTGGTGTACTGAGCCCGATGCCAGAAATCACCTGCCGAGTCTCTGGATAAGGACCAGTGGTCTTGCTTGAGTAATCCATAACCTCACCTGAAATTACAGGGCAAAGTTACAGTCCAGTCCCACAAAAGAATGCTGATTTGCGGATTCTGAAAGTCATCCCATCTTGATGAATTAAATGGGAAGGGGAAACTGCATGCAAATCTTCAGGTTAATGATCTACTTTAGATGTGAAGGAAACAGCATTTCTGAACATGCAGGCACATGCAGGCACCTCTGTGCAAAACACATACGTATAATGAAGAAATGAAAACACGTGTAATCCAGAATAATTTGTCACACTGTCCAAAAGAAAACAAAACAACAGAAGGAGGGGAAAAATAATAAAAAATCATCCTGAAATGAGGTGAGGAACATCAAAATTATATTTCAAAGAAAGATCTGCTGCTGTGTCATACTGACCTGTAGTAACTCTTCCAGAAGTAAGATCTACTGCTGCATCAGTTGCCCCAACTCGATAATCAAAGCTATTCTTGCTTTTGTATGCAAACAGTCCAGCTTCCGATAAATTTGTGTCAGACATAGATGGTTTCATACCTCCCATTCCTCGGTAGCCATATGACCCTGAACGATCATACTGATAATGATCATCTCTGTAACCAAAGCGATCTTCAGGAAGTGTAGTTGGTGGCTGCTGTGCTGTACAGCTCCTACCAAATGGCAATTTATAAACCATATCACAGCAGACAGCTCTTCTTCCTGCAGTCAGATCCACAGGCTTTTCATCATCTTCTATGACTGTTGTTATGATACCTGAAGTAGTTTCATCCATTGTCACTACTGTTCTGTGAGATTTTGTAGTGCTAAGGTCAACTGCTCCACTCTCCATTGGCTCTTGAGAAGTGGAGAGATCAGTCCAACCATTTGTAACACCAACAGGTGGTACAGTAACAGGCTTTGTAGTAGCCCATGTCACTGCATGTGTTGAAGTACCTAGGGACAAATTTATTGGCACTTCATCTCTACCTGCAGAGAATGCCTGGCTGCCTGTTACTCTGTACGCAGGCTCAAAATGTTTTGATGTTGTGAGCTGAAGTGGTGCTGTCATCGCATGTCCCAGATCCACAAGGCTGTCTGTACTGGCAGAGTAGCTTACAGTGGCAGTGCAGGTCATTACGGTTACTGTTTCAGTGACTACAGACAGAGAAGGATCCGCAACACATGCAGTGCTAAGATTTATTATAGCCGGCTGGACAGTACTCACTGGCCGCCCACATGTATCACTTGCTGGCATTTGCCTTCTCACGTCCATGGAAACAGCAGACAGATCCATACAGCTGTCTCTCATTTCAATATCCACCTTAGTTAAAGTGCGAAGATCTATGACATCACCCAAGGGATGGAATCTTCCATTCTCTCTATACCTGGGTTGATCTACCATATGTAGTGGCTCTGGAGGTATAGTAATAGCGACACTACCTAAACCAAAACCAGTCACTGGGCCCTTAACCACAGACACTGTGGTCTTGGTTACCTCTGTTGTTACTACTTCTGATTTTGAACTAGGTATTTTTTCAAAAGTTGATTTTGTTGTGACAGGAATAGCTTGCAAAGCACCTGAAATATACATACTCTGATCTGCCATATTTTGAATTTCCATAGCTTTCATGGATGGAGTAAAAATTGGTTGCATAGGCTGGGGAATCTGTTCTTTAGAAGGTGCTTCTAAAGGCCAGCTGGTAACAGCCTGACTAGTTATAGCTTCTGTGGGAGTTCCAGGCTCAGATGGCAATGTGATGACAACATAGGTTTCCTGTGAGGGTTTTGCCAACCTTGGTGAAGATTTGTTAGAATGTGGAGACAAAGGGGAAGTAGGAGATGCTACTTTGTATTCAGCTGCAGAGACCAAATTCAGAGTCATACTTGAAGTCAGTGACAAACCTATTGGTTTGGGCTGTGTTTCTGCTGGCTTATGAACAGCTACTGGGAGTGGAGGAACTGCTGGTTTAGGAGCAATTGGAGGTTTAGTCACTTCAGCAGGCCTGTGACTGAAAACAAGCCCCGCTGGAATAGAAGACGGTTTGGGTGGTACAGGAGGTGGTGTTGGGGTGTATGTTTTTGTAATAGGTACAACATGATTCTTTAATACAGCTGTGGACTCTAGAGTTGGAACACTTGTGACTGATGGTACCACTGTGGGAGCTGTTGCTGCTGGAGTCTTAATCTGTGACTTCTTTTTGGGATAAATGGCTGGCTTGGGTAAAATAGGTGGAGGTAATGGTGGTGGTGGAGGAGGTGGTGGAGGAGGAGGCGGCGGGGGTGGAGAAGGTTGTGCAGGAGAATCCAAAGAAGAGCTTCTAAAAAGCGAGAATACTTTGGATGTTACAACAGGAGCTGAGGAAGGCACAGAGACCATGCTGGTCTTACTTACAACACTGGGAGTAGGTACAGAAGATGTTTCTGATGCAGGCTCTGTAACTGGTACTGATGCTATACATACAGGTGGTTGCTCAGGTGTAGCACTAGTCAAATTAATCCTTTTCATATCAAAACCCAATTCTTTGTGTGAATCTTCATGATGAATTTTTACAATGCCAGCCTCTACTGTACTTTTCATTTTTCTAGCTGCTTCCTTCTCTGCTTTGGAGGTATCAAAGGTAATGGTATCAGTTGCATACTGCTTGGGTTCTATAACTGTAGTTGCCACTACTGAAGGTGCAGTTTCAGGCAAACAAACTGCAGCTTGATCCACACTTTCCATATCTGATTCTATAGATGGCTTTTTAGTGACTCCGGCAATAGATTCATAAGGCATGCTCACTTCAGAGTACTCTTTTGTAGATGTTAAGGGAACCTGGGGTATTATCCTGACACCTTCAGAATCTGCTGGTTTACTTACAGCATCTGCTGTATCTACATAACCTGTGGTCGCACTATCTATAGGTGATGAACTATCTGTGGTACAAACCGAAGATGTAGATGATGTTAAGGAAGCTGTATCAGAAGGTAAAACTGATGCAGCACCTTCCAATGTCTCAGAGTATGTCAATATTGATGTTTCATGAGAAATTATTTCTTGAATTTCTCTGGCATAATCTGTTAAGTATTCATCTTCAATTTCCTCTGCTGAAAAATGCTGTGTTATTTTAACATCTGGAATGGAAAGTGCTGCACTACTGACAGGTGAAACATCTGAGATTGCAGAAGTAGTGCTTGATGTTAAGGATGTACTATCCACTATTTCTCCAACACTAGATACCTTTGTATCAGATGTGGGAATGAAATCTGAAGTTGGTTGTGTTGGACTAGACCCAGGGGTTAGCTGCATTTTTTGTCTTTTCATAAGCTCTTCATAAGCAGCTTCTGCATCTAACAACTGCTTTTCTTCAGTGGTGGAAGTTACTGTGCTGTCTAATACAACTATTTCATGACTTTCTGGGATAATGTAAGAGCTAGAAACAATATCTTCTTGAGGCACAAGAGAACGTAAAGTCTCAACACTATAGTAGTCTTTCTGTAGATCAGTAATTTTCTGTGGTTCTTCATAGATCTGTTCTGAAGCTCTTATTTTTTTCTCTTTTCCTCTCTGTTGTATATATTCATTGCTCTCATCTTGTCTCATTACAAGACTAGTATCAACAGTTCCATTGTAAGTATCCTCTACTAGGGATTCATAAATATAATCCTCTATTAGCATTCCACCATATAAAGATTCTTTTTCAAATACTTCATCTTTTTCATTTGCAATTTGAAATGGCTTGGACTTATGACTCTTATGCATCATCTCCTCATATACCTCTTCAGCACTTTTCAATGTCTTTTGACCACTTTCTTCTTTTGGGAGTCCAATCGGTTGTTCATCTGTTGGTGAGTACAAAGAGACTGCAGTAGGCAATTTGTAAACTTTTTGTACTTCTATTATTTTTTCTGGGCTGATTTCAAATCCTTCAGGATCTGACTCAATACTAGGTGAATATTCAGAACAGGAAGATCTGTGCAGCTCTTCCATTTCTGCTGCCTGTCGTAATTCTTCTGTTGGAGATGCATCTTCAATGGGAGAAAGATTACTTGGTGGAGTCTTTGGACGTTCCCTTCTTCTCTGAGCTCTTAGTTCATCCTTGTCCTTTTTAGATTTTTTGCTAGAACTTTTTCTTTGCTGCTGTTCTAATTCACGCTGCTTCTCTTGTTCCTTTAGCAGCTCTTCCTCTTCCCGTAGTTCTTCTTCTTCTGAAGAATCTTCAATAGTTGGAAGAAGAGGACCATGTGACCGATGCCTGGCTTTGCGCTGTTGTTTGCTTTCCCCTCCCAGTTTTTTGTGACTAGGACTGCTGTCACTATCTTCATCAAGCGATGACACAGAAGTAGGAGATGTACCTGGTGTGAAACTAGAAGCATGTAAACTAGAAGACCCTTCTCCTCTAGACCTATCTTCTGGTGAATCTGTAAGACTCTCCATCTCTAGCTCAGGCTCTTCATCAAAATATAAAATACCTTTCTGTTGTTCAGATGCTTCAGAATATTTGTTTGTTATTGTACTATTTAATTCTATTGTTTTGAAACGTCGAAGGCCGCCTCCTCCAGTTACTGCAAGTTCTTCACTGTCTTGACTTTTAGTTTCCCTGTATTTTGGCTCTGGGCTTTCATCAAAAGTCTCATCATCATCATCATGCCACGAATGTCGTCTTCCTGCATCCTCATCATAGCCTGCACTGCTTTTCCGTGCCATTCTTCTGTGTTTTCCAGCTGTTCCTTTGGCTTTACTTTTCACTTCGTCTTTCTTTTGGCTTTCAGTTACACTGATCTCTTTGAGTTGATTTCTTACGAATTCATCATCTTCGGAACCTGAGGCATCTTCATCAGCACTCATCTCCATAATCTGTTTTCTAATGAAGTCTTCCTCATCGCCTGATCCCTGACTGTCATCCCGTTTGTACTCATCACTGCTTGAAGAACCAACACTAGCTCTTCTTTTTCTCCTTGGAACAGGTGAGTTTTCACTCTCACTGCTGTCTTCCACCGAATCATAGCGTTGTCTTCTTGCCGATATGTCTTCTCCTTCCTCTTCTTCCTTGTAGTCTGCCCGGGAGGAAGCACGTCCTTTGCCATCTTCACCTTCTCGAATAGCTTCTAAGTCTTCCTCATCTGAACTGTAAGATTCTGGAGTGACTGGCAAAGGCTTTGTTTTATGTTGATCATCCTTTGTCTGTTCACTGTACGTTTCATAAAGCTCTTTGCTTTTCACAGATTTTTCATCAGAAAGTGTACTTGCTTGAGCTTCCAAAATAGACAGTACAGTACTTTCCAACTTAGCTAGATCTGAGGGGCTTGGTGGACTTTCTTGTGAAATAGTGTCTTTTTTACTAGGTTCTCGGGGTAAATCCTTTTCATCACTGGGGATATGACTTGGAATTTCACCAAGTGAACTTGATATCCCATCAGAAGAATACCCGGTGTCACTCAGACCTTGTGGACTTTTCTGTTGCTGAGAGCTTGATGTGTCTGATTTGTCATCCTCCTTTTCCTAAAAAAATAAATACATACGCGTGTGTATATATTTATATATAAATTCTTAATGTCTCCAGGCAATTAAATACATGTGATTTTTTTTTCTAAAAGGTGAGTTAATGCCTCAGATGAAAAATTATGATGCAAAGAAGAATTATATTAAACCATAAAAGACTGAACACTAATCTTGTTATTAAAAGCTATTAAAATAATACATAAAGTTCCTCAAATTTTGGAGTTTTGCATTGAATCTAACTGTGCTTTGCATGGCTGTCCACACTGGCAACTGACTTTATTAGTTGTAAGATGATCTATTTTTCAATATAAACAAATACTGCAGTATTGTTTTCAGAACACTTACTAATGTATGGGACAAGCTGTTTGGGGTTTAATTTAAATGAACCTTTTAATTACTTGTGTTTCAAAAATGCCTACATAGTTCCAGACACAAAGTAATACAGTTTACCAAATGTCAGCCTGCAGTATTTCGGGGGTCTGCTCCTTTCTTTACTCATTTAATCTTTTATAATTTCCTAGCTATATGTCAATCTTCTCGAACTTTGGCCCTACAGTTCCATTTTGTTGATTTAAGTGTTACACATTGTAACATGCAACAGAATACATGGAATATCGAAGCATGATCGTGAGGCACCAGCACAGGTTGCCCAGAGAAGCTGTGGATGCCTCATCCCTGGAGGTGTTCAAGGCCAGGTTGGATGGGGCTCTGAGCAACCTGGTCTGGTGGGAGGTGTCCCTGCCCAGGGCAGGGGGGTCAGAACTAGAAGATTCCCATTCTATGACTTTATGATTCTGTGATTCTATGTTTTAATGCAATTTGGAATGTTCCCATATCTGCAGTTCGGCACTGTACAAACATTTTCTGAGTACCTCATAAAAAAGAAGTTTCTCAGTAAATTTGTAATGCAGAGGTAAGCTGTGGTAGGGAAGTGTAATTGCAGGGAGGAAAGCATGATGGTCAGCTATTGATCAAAGGAAATAAGGAAGCAATCAAGGCAGGCATACCTGACTGAGCATCATAACCAATGTTTTCCTGTGCATCCGTAATTAAACACCCTTAGTCATTCTCCTAGCTTCCAGATCCTTCTGCACTGTTCTGAATGACAAGCACCTCTGTCTCCTTCTTTAGATAACAAAAATACCAATAATATCCTACAACAAGTATTTCCACACCAAAGTTTCCCTCCTGCTTCTCTCAACTGTGAAATCCTCTGCACTGACTGAAAGTATCTCACCATTTCACCAACAAAACAGCTCACTCTCGAAATGACAGGTCACTTTAGCTGTCATCCTAGCTGACAATCATACTAAGTGTCCCCACCTCCACTAGCAATTTGAGAATAGGCACCCCAAAGTCTCCTGATTTTAATAATATGATGTGATTTTCACATTTGTTATGGCCCTCGGTGATACAGGTAGGTATAACTTTGCCAATCTAAGTCAATGATTTCTGAAGCAGAGCAAACCATTTATTTAAATTTATCTACTTCCTTGGCAATATGGTGACTTAAAAAAAAAAAGTGGAATAAATATATTAAGAAAATTCTGACAATGGTTAATTATAATTTAAAGATAAATTTACACGCATGTTAAGTTGCTATCAGTTACAAGTGTTTTAAAATGTTTATTCACACTAAAGTTATATTTAATGCCAAAATATCATAAACCAAATACTTGTTATTGTCAGTTATTTTATTTTTTAAAAAGTTTTTTCATTATTTCATTTATATTTAAAGTATTTGTTCTTGCCTATGGACATATTACTGTGCACATAATCCTACATTAAAACACTAATATTAATATTAATATTATGGTAATATACTAATTAATATTTATTAAGTAATCTCCATTTCACAGGAGTAAATTATTATATGTTTGCAAAATCAGATATTACCTTGAATTTAAACTACATCTGTTCTTATCAATATTGTGCCCAATATGATGACCCCAAATATCTGATATCAGAGTAAAATCTATTGCAATTAGAAATCAAATATGGAAACAAATATTTCTAAGGACAACTCTAAGGATAAGGCTGTGATTAATACATAAATATGGAGAAACCTATAGCACTCCAAACAGCACTGGGAAGTCATCACCACTTAGACACTTCATCACTTATTATTTTGAATAAGGTACTCTTGGATATTCTCTAGCCCTTAATGACAGAATTATATATATTCTTCATAAGAAGTCAGCAATGAAGCTGGTTTTGTATGTTATATTTACATTTTTGTTCCCTTCATTAAAGAAGAAAGTGTTTAAGGGGAATTTATTGAGCTATGTTTAAAAAAAAATTACACATTTCATTAAAACCAAAGGATTTTTCCATCTATTATCATATCCCCCTCACTAATATCACGCCCCTCACTAAAATTTCAGCTATGGCATTTGATTGTTATTTTTTATTTTATTTTCAATATGTTCATACTTACAAAGACATACCCAACCAAACACACTGTGATCAATTTAGATGAGCTACTAGACAATCCAAACATTGGATTCAAGCTCAGAAGGTCTCCTAGGAGTTGATGGTCAGACTGTGTCCAACTAGTGAAAGTGAATCTGTCAGATCTTGATTCTCCACAGGGTGATGAAGTGATACAGTGACTTGTAAAGTGAAGACGTGAAGGTGTCAACTAAATAGTTAAGCTCAGAAATCGGTAGATGACTGGTCATGGACCAACTTTAGCCATTCTCTTTGTAATTTGTGATGGTGCTATTATCTGTGAGTCCAATGATGTGTAGCACCTAACTCAATGAACCAAACCAGAGGAGATGGCAATGAATATTGCTATTGCCTGCCCTGCTGTTGAACCTCAGCGTGTGACATAACATCACTGATATGGGTAACAGGAAACTGAATATGGGAAAGACTTCTATTTGTAGACTAAGGAGAAGAAAAAGATCTACAATAAGGAGGGACTTCTTTTATCACTAGAAATAAATGTGATGAGAAATTCCAACTTTCTTTTTAAGGCTACCACAATAGGAATATATTTTGTATCGTTTTTGTATGTATAGTTGCCTGCGCTGTGATACATCATACAAAAATTATCCTGCACATCATGTTTTGAGTTCATATGCATGTAACTTACAATAAATAATAGCTGGTCTTTTTGCTTTTTTTTTTTTCCTGTTCCTTGCAGCCTGGGAACTAGGATATTATTAGCTACATCTATTCTTAAATGACTGGTAATTTATTTTGTACAGTTGGCCGTGACATATACAAAGATAGCCTCTTTGTCAAACTTATAACATACCATAAACGTAAGATTTTTAGAAGAATAACAAAATATTGCAGAAACAATGCTGCTAAGGAACATGTATATATTCAACAACTCTTGGAGAATGAAAAACGTATTTTAATCAATAAGAAAAAAAAAAATAATTTTTTTCCTGTAAAGTAGGAAGTACTTTGGTACATGTTGAATTACTGGGCCTTTCTGAGTAGTTGGATGGCATTTTTTCAGGAAGTTTGCCTACTGTGAGTTTTTAATACTGGACAAATTTGCCTCTAATACAGACATTGATGGGAGCATCTTCTTGAGACATGAGGAACAAGATGATTTATAAAAGGCTGGATAAGACTGTTTAGAAACAGCAACCTCTTTAACTAATGGTAAAAATTATCCAGTGTAGGATGTATTTATACTATACTAACGTCATTTCTACGGTGTCAGTGTCAATGCTTCATACAACAATTTTGCATTAGAAGTTTCTGCTTTAGAAGCATTATTTATTCTTACACTTCCTCACTTTTAATATTCTGATTTGAAAATATTAAAGTTAGCCTTTAAAAAGTCTCATTGGTTATCACATTCAATCAGAATTCTATTAAAAGAAAACTGTGATTAAAAACAAATAAAAAAAAAGTCTTATCAATTTTTTAAATTACTAGTAACTAGCAACATTACATTCTGTTGCACAGAACAGAAATTTTATTTTGCAAAGGAACTCATGATTTTTAAAAGGTTATTATCTTTGTGGAAGAAATAAAGGTATCTACATTATATAAAACAAATTTCAGAGAGTGAAAAAAAGACTTCGGTTGACTAAACTGTTTAATCTGTATTTGAAATTTGTATTATCAAAATGAAACACTTCATTTGTGCCCAGAACTGCTTACAGAAAAGCCTTTTCCTCCTTATTCTGGCTCCCTGGTCTATATTGTGTCATTAATGGCATGTGTGAGAATAATGATGTCAGTTTACAATACATTAATTTCTACCCGGTTACTCAGCCTAAGCACACAATCATTCCTTGGTAAACATAAGAAGGTAATAATAAGGGTACTTATGTGATATAGCTGATGTGTCATAAATATATGTCCAATTTACACCATGGTAATGTGTTCATGTCTATATGTTGAATTACTTGTAAGTTAATTTGTAAGTTCCAAGATGACTTTTTTATACTGACAAACTGTATGTCATAACCATCCGAGATTTTTAGGCATCCTTGTTAGAACTAACTGCTAATTGCTATTGCACATGTGAATAGTCAATGTTACAAGACGGTTTCTCAAGAAAAGGAGCTGTAAATCATGATCAAAGTCAGTTTATTCTTTATCTTTTTGAATAAATTACAGTTTAAAATATTACCGAAAAAAGAATGTTTTGAAGAAAAAAATGGCTTTACGATACCTTAAATCATACTTTGAGACACGAATACTTAAAAATGTTTCAATATTTAAGTCACTTTAGTTTCAGAGAATGTCAGATCTCTAAATACAATTGATATCTGTGATTTGCCAAGGATCATTCTACTGATTGTACTGGATCAGAACTTTAGCCTCTCCATATCTTTAGGGATTTGTCAAGGTGCTTTTTAGTGAAAAATGAGGATAGTATTATTTACTTATCTAATTGGAATGCCACAAGAGTTAGTAATTACCATTTGCAGAAAATATTATGTTTACCCTTCCATCACTATTTAAAAATACACCTATCCAAAATCCTTCAAATGTTTCTGTCCTGAAATACATGTAAAATACATTCTTCAATGTCTAGATATTGTCCTTTACCCACTGAAATGGAATCAAAGTGTGATACCTAAATTGTTATCTTCTCTTCCACTTCTGCCACACGCTCTCTTGGGAAGAATTGTATCTAGCAATGTTCGATGTAGAGCACAGAGAACATTAAAATACTTCAATAAATAAATAAAAATAAAGAAATCAGAGTTATTTTATGAAGTACAAGCTAGGTGAGGGACCAGTTTTATCTTTAATCCTGAAAAATTTGAGCTGCTTCTTATTTTTATTTCTTTTTTTTTTTTTAGGATTTTTCCAAGGAGCAAAAATGGAGGGGAAAAAGGGGAAAAACAACCCTTTTTGTATAAAAATAGCTATTCCTTTTTCATTTATTCAGTTCTGTTTTGTATTTCAGAGTGTTCTAACTTTAAAAATACTTACAAGTAGATATCTATGGGTTTTCTTTTTTTATTGATGAAACTTCTGCTTTACAAACTTTAGCTAAGTGTGCTTAAAAGTCTGATAACAAGAGCAAAAGATAATCCTTATTTATGGCATTAACTCAAGAAGTCTTGATTTTAGTTAGAAGGCAATGGGAGGAAGTAATATATAACCAAATAAGAGTGAAATATATGTGTGTGTGCCACATTAGAAATCACTAATTAATCTACAATTAAAATCTGTCACTATCGGAGATGGAAATCCGATATATGTATCTTAGATTTGTCTAGAGTATAGTGTGCTTTCACCTCCTCAGAGAACATAAAAATGACCAGACAGGACAGAGACTAGAGCGTCATGAGAATTTTCCCTTACAAATACTTTTTCATTAGAAAAAAACCCCAGATTTTTAACAATAATAACAAAATTCTAAGTTTACTTTTTAGGTTTTCTGATATGATTAAAAAAAAAAAAATCCCTGGAAGTGACATTTTGCTAACAAAATTTAGCTTACTTGGAAAGTCCTGCAATAGTGTCTTATGTTTGATACAAGATAACCTAATTGATATAGGATTTTCTTAGCTCTCCTTCTTGTTTCTTCCAGAAGGGAGGATTTCTGGATATGTTACTCTGAGCATAATTCAGAGATTCTCTGGGTACAATCAGGGGACACCATACCTCTTGATAACATCAGGAGGAGGAAACACAACATGTGATAGGAGACACATTTCAAACAGGAAACTTGGTTTATAAAAATAGCAGTGTTTTCCACAGCACAATTTCTAAATCAGAGTATTTTTCTGTCTAAATATCTTGGTTATCAGAAGGTAAAAAAAAAAAAAATTCAAAAAACAAAAAAAACCCCAACCAAACAAACACACAAAAAAAACCCTTGACCTTTTTGACTGGGATTATTTGAAAACATAATTTTGGCACTTTTCCTGAACCTACTCCTACTTTCATAATATAATAATCAGCACCTAATTTGCCGTGCTGATACAAACCCTATCATTTTTAATTTCTCAAGAAACTGTGTATATTACTCACTGCAGCTGATAAAGTGACTTGTTGGTGACTTCATATCCAGCAAATGCATTTATTTAAGAGATGCAGCCCTCTAGTACAGGCTATTATAAATTCATCCATTCATCTGACTTGAAAGCCTACCAAGAACCCTACCTAAAAGTACTTGTCTGTATGAGATAAGCAAATGAAATAGTAAAAAGGTGTAAAGTTTGCATACTTCAACATACCATGTTGAGGCATCACAAAGTATTCCTCAAATGTTTATTAGACTTTGGTACTGCAAAAAACTATATTTTACCATCACAGATTATTCCCTTTTGGGATTAAGAACTATGAACACACTCCAATGTCAACAATTAAACTCCAAAGTCCTGAGAGTCTACGGAAGCAGGTAAATAAATCTGAAGTATTGGAAAAATGATTAAGCAGGAACTTTGCCTTAGTTTCAAATGCTTAACTGCTGGAGACTGAACATCATGCAAGAAATATTGAGAAGTTGCATATAGAGCATAGGACTAACTGATGAAACACTCACTCAACGGGAGTCATTGATTTTATAATTTAGAACCATCCCGTACAGACAATAACAATAAAAAGCAGGAAGACATAAAGGAGAGGGTTTGTCAGGATCAGATTATAAATTGTACCAAGGGAGAAGGGGCTGGGAGGGAGAAAGTCACTTACTATTTTTTCTCTCACTGCTTCCACATGGCCAGTTCTTGGCAAAGGTGCTGTTTGAATGGGAATTTCTTCTTCCTGAGCTTTTTCAGCTTCCAAAACTGTTTGTGAAATCCCAGTTGTCAAACCCTCTTTCTTAACGTCCTCTTGCTTCTTAGGTGCTTCGACTTCTGCTTTCTGTTCAGCAACGTGGTCTTTAGTCTCAGCTGTAATTTGTTCTTTTTTGTCCTCTGGATGTGGTGTGCTCTTTTCTGGGACCATGGGTTTTTTATCTTCTTCCAATGTGCTTAGGGGTTTCTTTTGATCTGAACTTATTGTTGCAGCAATTTTGTCTGCTGAAAGTGTCTTTGACAGTTTCCCTTGCTGAAGTTTTGATTCTTCTTTTTGAGCTTCCTGTTGGATTTTCTCCACTGATGAAGTTTTCATTATTTTCTCCTGTTGAAGTTTTGGATCTTCTTTCTCAATTCCATGTTGGATTTTATCAACGGAAACTGCCTTTGACAATTTGACGTCCTGAAGTTGTTCATCTTCCTTCTGAGCTGCAGGTTGGATTTTGTCAGCTGATAGTGCCTTTGCTATTTTCATCTGTTGGAGTTTTGGGTCTTCTTTCTGAATTCCATGTAAAATTTTGTCAGCTGAGGGCGTCTTTGTCAGTTTTGCTTCTTGAAGTTTTATGTCTTCCTTTTGAACTCCATGCAAAATTTTATCAGCTGAGGGTGTCTTTGTCAGTTTTGTTTGCTGGAGTCTTGGGTCTTCCTTCTGAGAAACACGTTGGATTTTATCAGCTGAGGGTGTCTTGACAAGTTTTCCCTGCTTAAGTTTTGCATCTTCTTTTTGAATTCCTTGTTGAATTTTATCAGCTGACAATGTTTTTTCCAGTTTCCTCTGTTGAAGTTTTGGAGCATCCTTTTGAACACCTGGTTCTTCTTTAGGTTTTGCTGCTGCTGGAGCAGGCGGTGTGGACGTCTTCTGAGGGGAATGTGAGACAGCAGGCATAGGCTGTTTTTGAGGAGCGGCAGGCGGTTTGGATACTGGTTGCGAAGGGCCTGTTTTCGGAAGAGGCATCTTGCCCATATCCCCAAGTTGTCCTGACATTGCCCTTTGGGTCTGGCAGTTTAAGCACAGCCACTCCTGTACCTGTGATACAACAAACATATGAAGTTACTTATTTGAAAACTTAACAGTAAAATCATATTGTTTTTTTAACTGACACAGTTGAATACTTTTAATATGAATGCTATGCATACTGAGAAGTTATTTTCTTCATTTGCTACTCTTGCAGGAAGATCCATAACACCTTTCTATCGGAAACAAAGCATGTCAGGTTCCAGAAGGCCAAGCTGAACAAATGTGAAAACACACTGTGAAAACTAACAGCAATTGAATTGTTCCACAGTATTGATGACCTTTATGTGCAAAGTTTGCTTATGTATTTCTAACATCTATTGTTGTCTAAAGCCTCTATAATCCACCAATAGTTCCCTCTAATTTTGTAAATCTGCATAAAAGGGGACCAACTGGGACGGATGGCTCTTTGTGTTTCTCTTCAGCTTGTGTTTCTCTTCCCCTCTTGAATTTGTGTAAATGTATCAGTGTATACATTTAATATGGCTGTAACCCAAAAGGGACATCACCTGTCTGCTCTCTTTATTGCTAAATCTCTGCTGCACACTGGCTCCTTTTACTCTTCTTCCCAGAAAACCAGAAAAAAAAAAAAAAAAGGACAAATGCTTTTATCTGTGCAAAAGATATTGTTGCCAGTTGCCTAGCTACTACATGAGAGGAGTAATCAGACTGTTTCCAGTGGGATTTGGGGTATAGTTTCTTTAGACTAGCAAAAGGAAAATTTAAACACAGGAAACTACTGAAAGGAAATAAGCCCAGAATCTTCTGGGTACTAGAACAGATAACACAGCTCTACTTCAGTAGTGCAAAACGAAGTTCACTGGAGGATGAGAGATCTATGCTGTACATTAAAATCTTTGTATGCTTGGTTTTAACTGCTTTTATGTTGATGATGGAAGGTCTCAGCAATTGAGTTACTGTATTTCTCTGATTTAGAGAACTTAGCTTCCTACTGAATGTGAAGCACAAAAGCAAAATTGTTGTATTAGTAATTACATAGGTAATACTGCTGATAATATTAGGATAGTACAGATGCCTGATGGGTTATATACCATTGAATATTTCAGAATATCCAACGGTATATAACCAGTTGCCCAGAAGGTATGCCATTAAGTCAGAAGAAGGGGGTATCTGGCAGAAGTGTACAACCCCAGAAACATTCATGCATTTTATATTAACAAGTAATAGAGTAATAACTGAGATAACACCAAAGCAGAGACTGGACCTCCAGCTCTGCCCCTGCCAGCAAAGAATGCCCGAATGCCAGGAGTCTAAGCATCAGACTCCCTGCTCTCCTTCTGACTCCATGCAAGTCGCCTTTTTCGGTGTAAAGAGGGGCCTAACTTCCAAAAATGCACTGACATGTTTCTCTACCAAGAGTACTTAACACTTGGTAATGCCAGCATACTGTCATTGATATGGTGTTTCTCACAGAGAGACAGAGTTGGTCATGATAGGACCACAAATGGCTTTTCAAGATAGTCAAGAAAAAGTGAGGCATCCCTCTATTCATCTGTAATGATGGAGCTTAGGCGCTCAGCTCTCACATCCCAGCCAGGGTATTTCTGAGTGCATTGGTGCTGAGTAAAGTTTTTGAGCACAGTAGGTAATATCCAGGATACTGTGATTTTGGGTAAATTTAGAAATGAAGACACTTTGAGATTAGCTGGTTTCAAACACTTTCTGGAATTATCTAAAATCTACCAAAAGCCCACTTTGTGAAGTCTATCTCCATACTTCAGATCCAAAATCCCATTGTTAAATGGCTTTACAATTCTCTTGTTCTTTAATTGTTTTTAAAAATAGTCAAATCACTACTATGATGCTGCCCCTTTGAAAAAATAGCTGATTAAGCTAATAAGTGAAATATAAATTACAAGAACTGCAGATGAAATGAGAATTGCAGATGAAATAAAAATTAGTAAGACCTCATGTGGGCTAGTTTTGTTGAAACGTAACTAAGGAGAGGCTATTTAATGTATAAAATAATTGTCTTTGTCTGACAAATTTTGTTTCAGGCACAAGAAATGCAAGAATGCATGCATCATCATTCAGGTCATCTAACAATTGCCTTGTGTATTTATTATTCTACTTTTATAGAAAATGAACAAGCTAGTGAGTCCCAGTAATCAACACAAATAAATATTTATTAAAAGTGTTTGGCAATATTGTCTCAATAAATAAAGTTTATTGACTGAATCAGCTGTCTCCAAATGCAATGGAACCCCTAATAGTTACCATACCCTTTGCATCTCCAAACTGAATGTGGCTCTGTATCAGACTGTTAAATATAATTTAAGTTTGTTTTTTTCTGTGGAAAGAAGCATTACAGCATAATCCTCCAGGGAAGGTTTCCTCTTAGCTTTGTTCATTGTCCCTACTCAGTGTCTTTTCTCAGTCTCTTACTTCCTCAGTTGAAGTAAAGTTCTTGAAGAACTTTACTTCAACTCAAGGACTGTGCTTTTTGCTGAGCACACAGTAGAACAAGTCTCTTAAAAAGGAAAACAGTGACAATTAACATGAGCAAAGGAAGGTGACAATGAGCAAATTGGCAAACTGCACTAAATCTTGTAAAGAAATGGAAGTCCCAGTCTTGTCTCCCTGCCATACTGACGCAAGTGATGCTAGTGAAATGACCTGCAATTGTCCAGATACACAGTGATTTAATGAAACTTGCCATTGTCCTCTTGGACTTTTGTTACATCTGCATCTATTCACCACTTTATTTTTCAGTCTTGCTAAATAGGCATGGCAAATACTTCTCCCAAGATACACGTTTTAAATTCCAATTTAAGTTTTTATAGTCATGTGGATATTTGATCACAAAAGAGCCTGCAAAAATCTTCTTATATCATCAGCCCTCTAGCTCTTGATTCTCTGTCAGAATGGCTCTCTGTAAAATCAAATTTTGTACCATGAAGTCATATGCCTCAGTTTTAGACTTGTCTTTTCCTCAGTTAACCTCATGCCCTGAATGCAAGCTTTTCCCTAAGGCTATCTTTTCAGTTAGCCTGTCAACCCAAATTTATTAGGACTTGAGAAATGGACATCATCTTCTTTCAGCAGTCTTTCACTAGATAAATCTTCTTAGTTCTTTACAGAATTCTTCACACGCTTTGGTTCCTGAATTGGCAGTAGACACTATTACTGGCATCACAAGTGGTACTAGTGTGCTTTAATATTCTGAATCCTTGGCTCTCTCCCTGTGTTTTCAGCAATCCTTACAACCCCATATTGCTGGACAGAACAAAGTAGCTGTGTCACAATGTTCTCCTCATTCAATTGTATAATAAACAAATGTCACCATGAAAAGGGCATACATCTAACATCCATTTTGAATGTCTATTTTTCAGTTGTTACGCAAGAGCTCAGGCATTTCAGTTCCTTTGCTTTTATATTCGCATACCGCAATGTTAGATAATTTCAAGTTTGAAATAATAGGTCAACTATTCCATCTCTCTCCCAGTCAAGGATTTTTTTTTTATGGCAGTATGTTGATAAATTCATTACCCACTCTTGGCAAACACTAATTGGTAAACTGAAGTTTTTCTCTAACTGAATTAATGTATTTGTGAAGGTGAAAAGAAACACTTCGTCCCATAAAACATCTCTAAGTTACTTTAGAAGTTAAGTGTTTTTGTTTCATTTAGATACCAGCCAACTACTTCCTTTGTAATGGTTAGATCATATCTTTATCCCTTCCTAATTCTTTCTTCTCACTGCTCTTAGTAAAACAAAATCATAAAACCAACATAGGAATGAAAAAAAGTATTAAGAAATAAATCTCTGAAAAATTAATATCCTTCTGATTTCACTATCTAAAATAAACACATTGCAAAATGGAACTGTTATCGAAAACCATATGCTAATTATAAAAAACTGAATATATCTATGAAAAGGAAAGCATGCTTTTTCCCCCTCATTACCTCATAAACCAAACAGAGGGAGGAGGAATGCAGGCAGTCACTAAAATATTTTTCTTATTACTCACTTTTGCCACCTTTTTTTTTTTTTTTAACTAAACATAGTTTTGAGTATNCCTTTTTTTTTTTTTTTTTAACTAAACATAGATTTGAGTATGTTTCTTAGAAAACACAATAAGGAGACATTTAAAAGTAAGACACCTCTGGCATAAATACTAATATAAACTACTTGTTGTGAGACTAAGACAGTTTTACCTTGGATATTTATTTTTAGTTGATTTGGTTTTTATTTTCACAAACTTGTACAGCATGTTTCCAAGATCTTATATGAAGAAGAATCTTAATGAAATAATAGTAGAAGTAACCAAATATCCCACACAGAGAGGAAAAGCAATCTGATGAACATAACAAACTCCATCTTGAAGACCAGAAAAAGCTGGGAAGAAGAAAGAAATTACTAAAACTGAGTCAAGTCAAATTCTGCAAAGGAAGTTTGAACAAGCAACAAAATATTTGGTATCCCTGTAGATAAAAAGATATCCACAGTGCAGTTAAGATTGTTTCAGAGTTAAAGGTATGGTCCACATAATATGTGCTTTAATCTCAAATTTTTATGATAGTGAGATTGAACACAAGCAATTGTCAACAGGAAATGAGTACACAGAACAGAAAGCATCATATTGGATGTGGAAATTCATGACCATGGTCTAATAGTATTAATTAGAGTATATTGGCATAAGAAAGCCAAATCAAGCAGCTATACATAATCCATACAAACTGAGTGACACACATTCAACTCACATCTTTTATTTAATGTGTAGAAGAAGTGATCTTGGTAACTACAGCTCTGCTAATCCAGTTCAAATGTTTACAAAGTTTTAGAAAATAATTTGAAAGCAAGCTGAATCGATCCTTGTGATGAAGAAAAGGGACATATACTAAAAGGCAATATGGGTTTACTGGAGGAAGACTGTGTCAGATAAACCTTGTATTTTTTTCTTGGATGCTATCATTTATTCTACAGGTAAAAATGAAACTATGACATGTTGAGCATACCTGGATTAGAGAAAAATACTGAACCTGTGCCACCATGAAATGATGAGTTAAATTAGTAGAGATGGTTCAAGAAATTGCCACATAGGGAAAACGCATCTCCTATAGAGGGAAAACACCCTACATTCTTCTTAGGTTTTAGTTACTTCTCATATGTTTTAGTTACTTTAAAGTAGATATGTATTCAGGCTTTGGAAGCCTTCACATCCTCCTGCCCTGGAGAGATATATTTGACGTAAGGCTAGAGTCACCCTTCCTCTTGTGAGGTCCTTGTCCAGTTTGTTACGGAATGACCCTTTTTGCAAACTGAAGGAAAGAAGGAACTCTTGAACCCCTCAGCCCAGAGGTTCAGATGTCTATGATGCAAAGCCTAGGTTGGTGCAGCACAGCTGTGAGTCTTCAACTCAATTTTACTGAGATAAGGGTTCTTAAGATGTGAGGTGTGTGAGAGAAAGCCAAGGAATGTAAGGAAAAATGAGGAAAAAAAACCCAAAAAACAAAAAACGAGACCTAAACCACAGAGTGTCGTTGGAAGAAGAGTTCAAGAGGAAAAATACTGACATGAAGAGGTATAAAACCAAAAGAAAAACACACAGAAGTGGGTGGCAGCAACAGTGATGGTCAGCCTGTTCCAAGGAGCAGGAGAAGCTGATGCTTCCTCACCTGGCTGATGATTGCCTGGCCAGCAATTACTATTCAAGGGCCTCACTGAGGTAGTGAATATATTAGTATTAGTGTTTCTTCAGATGTGTCTGTCTGCTGTGTGTATTCAGTAACAAATAATTGCTCGATACTCAGCCTGTACATCTTCCTTGTTGAGTCCCTCTGCACGTGGTAGGCTTTGCCTACACAAAGTGACGCGCAGAGGGATGGTAACTCTCTCACCTAGAATGGGAATGGTGGTCAGAGCATTTCTTTGGGATGTGTGAACATCCAAAACATCCAAACATACAAACTCAAATCCCACACAGACTGAGGACTCAGATCTCCTACCTCTAGGGGGAATATTCAAATTGCTAGATTTACATGAAAAGAAGGTACCACCGCTATTGCACAGAATGATAGAGGAGCATATGTATTCAGAGCATGACCACCAAATCAGACTGTAGATCTGGCAGGAGAAAAAAACACAGAAATAAAATACAAAACCCCTACACTCTTCCCTATCCAAAGAGTGTTAGGCAGGAGGCAGCTGCCAGCTTGGCAGAGACACGGTCCACAGTTGAGCCTCTATGGTGTCCAGAATTAGGAAAAAATATGGAAAGGCTTTCATAGAAACTCTGTGCCTGTGGAGGTCACAGGCAGTTTTCCAGGATCATTCTCGTGAATTTATACACATAAATTTTGTCAAAAATGTCACTTAGGATCTTAAACATATTTTTGGATTTTACCTCAAGTGGAGAACAGGATGTGCAAACACATGCCCAGTCAGATGGTTGATTTTTGGAGAAGAGGTTAGAAGAATATGGCTAATTCAACCTAGGGAAATGCATCCCACAAATATGACTTATATAGTAGGAAAGGTATACTGGCTGCAAACCAAATGGATATAAATTGTCCATGGATAAATTTAGGTTTGAAACTATAAGACACTTCCTTGCCATTAGTGATTTGTAGTTTGGAGTGTGATACAGTAGGAGTGGTAGTACGGAGAAATACAGCTGATTTCAATATATGATGTGGTTGCCAACAAATTCACTCAATGATTCATGAAATCCTCCCAGTTTTACAAACTGCATTCCTGTAATAGTACTGATGAGCAGAATGCATTGTATTACTACCATTAAATAGATTTAGAGCATTTAGCCAACTTGAAACATCAAGCTTTCTTTCAGCCACCAAAGAAAGATCACAGAAATCCACAAAAGCTGGTTCAGGTAAAAGTAAAACATCAACTTAAAACAAAAACCAGCAAAAATTCCTGTGGAATAAAGAAGTTTGTCAACAGAAGGAGAAAGGGATTAGTTTGAGAATGCCTTTTTTTTGTTTGAAGTTGCAGTCAAGCTGAGATTGTTATCTGAACAATGCAAAAAAAAACCCCAGCTTTTATCTCTTTCTCAAATAAAGGCATTCTATATGTGATTGAGGAAGACCAAGTTATTTCAGCATCTCAGATTATTGCCATTAATTGATAATCTTACTTTTAAGCCATCACAACTGTGAAATAAAATAAGTTGCTTAAAACTGTTTTCATTGTAGAGTTGTGTATTTACCCAGTTACCAATGTCTATGTGACCTGTTGGTGTATACATTAAAAGTCACAAAAACTGACATGACAAAAAAAGGATTTTATATATTTATTTCTACTGCCACTGGGAAGGCAATATAGCAAAAAATGAGTGAGAGACTTACCTATTTTTCCTGTATGCATCAGTAGAATATTTGGCGACTACTGTGCACAGCTATTACAGACAATGGTTGCTATCCAGCCTTATGCAGCTCAATTATGGTATATACACAAAAGTCTCAAAAGACTTTGGTCAGTGTTGGAAGATACAAGCAATATCAAAATAAGAATAGAATCAAGCTCACTTCACCTTATGTCAACTTTGAAGTGCAACAGAACCCTAGAACAAAAAAATGCCAAAAAAATTAAACTTTACCTGTTAAAAGGCATTGCCACTGACAGTGCTGGTATTTGTTCTGAACTGTGATACCCTAGCATATAGTCTGCTTGGCGAGTTGCCATTTCTACATGCTGCTGTAAGGCACTTTAGTTTTTTTACTTGGTGTCTTGATGGGCAGCAATAGAAGTAAAATCTTTTTTTATTCTATGGCTGCAATCCATAATCTTCTGTCTTAGATTATGGGAATTCTAATCATTACTGAAGGAAATAAAGCAGTTCTAATAAAAGAAATCTTAAATTTCTGAAGGCTGTTTTAGTTTCCATCCTTTAGAATAAAATGTTTTGGAGTAAAACTGTCATTACATCCCTTAAAAATTACCTCTTGATTGTTTTTGCCTTCAGTTGCTTTAAGCATCTTCCAGCATCTCTTAATGGCAATATATTTCATGCTTTTAGAGGGAGAAAGAAACATTTCAGAATATTAGAAGACATATTCAAATCACATAAATTCAAGTTTATTGGAATTACTGTATAATTATTCAGTGCGGTCTAACTGAACACTTCTTCTTTAGGCTGTTAAATCTTATTTGTGGCTTAGCGTTGGGGTAGGCACTACCTAAGCAGGCAAGAAAGCAGGATTTCCACTCAGCTGTGGATGTGTATTGTGTAGACATTTTTAATTTTGGTAATTAACTTTTACCTTCAATGGAGAAAACCGGGAACATTTAGAAGGCAGTTAATCTCACCTATCATAGGACATTAGATAAAAAGACTGGCATTTTAGAAGTGCCAGTTTGTGTCCACTGACTACAGGGCAACAGCATAGCTGATTAGACCAGTTACTCATGTCTGCAGTTGACCTAGGGAATATCACCTTGATTTTTGAGCTGGAAGAAACCACAGCAAATAAGAAAAGAATAAAGATACGGGAGAACACACTATGGCAATGAGATAGTTAGCCCCAGAAACCTGCTCTGGAGTCTTTATCTTGAATGGAGTGACTATGCACAACAACTATTTGGATTTTCCCCTCCTTTTTGTTTTTCCCTGCCTTTATTGTCTTCCATTCAAGTTTGTGTTTGCTCACTAACAGAAGCTTTCAGGGAATCTGAATTTCTGAATAAACACATCTTGGTTGCTGGACTGATAACAACAGCATAAGAGCCCAAAAATGTGCCAAACAGTCCACCTATGTTTCTAAAGTGTTGGTACATCCCAAGGAATTATTCTCTAGCTTGTTATTATCCTGCCAAGCAAAGCCTGATGACCTCCACAGGTCCCTTTCAGCTGCAACCATTATGTGATTTAGCTTACGTGCGAAAAACTAATACCTTGGCACCAGAAACTGTAACATTTTATTCAGTCAGAAGGTTTCAAAGAACACCCCCTAAAACCTAAGATCTTAAACAAAACGGTCTATTTTATGGAGTGGTAGAGCAATCAGGAAGTTGTTCTTAATGCACTAAGATTTTGCCCTGGCTCCAGAAAAAAATGAAAGCCCTCATGGAACTTTGTCAGCTGGTTTGTTGTCACTAATGATGTCTTCTTTTTCTCCCACAACAAATAATAAAGGAAGAGAGCTGTAAATACTGCAGCAGATTACTAGAAGATTACAGAGGAATCGGTGTTTCTCCCATGTGTCAGGAATTATTTGCTCCTTAATTTTAATAGGGTTGGGACTGCTGAATATTCCACTCAATTATGAACAGATGAAATCTGAACATGACAACACAAGGATGACCTACTTCCTCAAGGGATGACAACTGTGAAATATGCATGTCCTTACCATACTTCAAGATACATCCCGGCACCTTCAGAAAAAGGTTAAGTTTTGTGTCTTTTTAGCAACTGCCCTGTTGTTTGGGAATTTTTATTTTAGTAATTAAATTTGATAGATAACAATATTTTTATGTGTATAGTGTCTGTATATACTTTAATTTCTTTTCGTTATTTTGCTGAAGGCACATAGAGGCTTGCTATTATGCTGTCAATGCACAAAAATGTATCACTAGTGTATACACCATCACAGATGCAAAAGAAGCAAAGCTGTCAAAAAATAACTGCTTTTTCTATTGTGGAGGGGGGAACATTACTATACTTGGTTTTACTCTGCATCTAGCTGCACTGTCATGTGTTTGTTGCTTTTTTTCATGCACTCCTATAACAAGATGACTAATTGTCCTCCTTTGCATTGGCAGGTTTAGCTGTAGGGGTGCTGTTGCCCAAAGCCTTCCTCCTCAGTCTTACTTACACAAAGAAATTCCCATCGAGTATTTTACAGCCTCAGGTGATCACTTCTTTTTTTACCATGGTAAAACCAACCCCAATGAAGGAAAAAAAACCAGCAAAGTGGATATGGGCATCTTCCAACGGCCAAAGAAGTTAATGGAAGAGTACTTCAGTGGAATTAGGATGATTAAGATCTGTGTACACTTTGAGAAAGTCTGGATTACAATGAAAATCCACAAACATTATGTGTAACAGAATAAACCTTTTTTAGAACTGTGCAAGGAAAAGATTCTGGGACTGTAGCTCCTTTAGACAATTATAGATCATACTTGCAGTGACTGTCATGGTAACGTTGAAAGATCTCCAGGTGCTGCCACTATATAAATTTATAATAATATTAAACTCTAACTCACATGGAATGACACCTTGTAAAGCTATGGGTTGAATGGTTTAATTAGTGAATCTATAAAATTGAATTTAGGAAAGCCTGTTAATAGTCAAATGTTTTATCAAGGGAGGGTTAAAAAAGTCTCTCATAAAGTAAGTATCTTGATTTTCCATCTCTACCAAAGATTCATTAAAATATGTATCCTACTGTTGATTTCTTTAGTTCAAATGGAGAATATCTACCTTATGTACATACTTTATGTTTTTTACCTTTGCATACAAACTTTACAGACTCTATACTATGGCTTTGTTTTAGAATACATACTACCATCCATTTATTTTTGTATTTCCAATGAGAACACCTGAAGAGTTAGACATGTGGAGTGGCGTTTAGTTTTGGGTATTGGGTTTTCTGCTAAAGTATAACACTCCAAGATTTTTTTCAGAGTGTTTCCGCAGTTAACTACTGTCCTCTACCCAAAGAAAGAACCCACCTCTATCACCCCAAGTCAGTGTACCCTTCTTTCGCTGTGATGAACTCCATAAAGGTAAGAGGCTCCATAGGGGAGTCAGGGCTATCCTTACTCATACCACAGTTTCCTTCTCCGGCAGGAAACTCTGCATGCTTAATAGTGCAACCTATATTGGTAGTCACAGGTATTCGTGATATTGCCTTAAAAGATAACAGAATGTTTAGAAACCAAGAAACCAATCAAACAAACATGAACTAGTTTTATTTTTTATTTTCTTTTTGTTTTTTAAGTCTTTAAGATATTTTTGAATATTGACTTTTACAGCAAAATATGCATGAAAATCAGATCTGGAGAGCTGTCTGTGGAGAGCCGTCTGTCCTTACACATAACAATACAGTCTTTATATTAAGCAGTCTTCCTCCACAAAGTCCATCCCAGCATGTTTTCAATATTATTTTGGTATCTCACTTTCCACTGGCAAAAGACACTGGAGAATCAGTATTTACTTTCACGATAAGAAGATAATAATTAAATTCACACGCATATTTCAGCATATATCTGACAATCACAGTAAGATGACAGGTGTTGCAATGGCATTCTCCTTCACAGGTTCTTTTAAGGAGATTCCCAATTAGATGACTAAAACAATTTCAATTTACTTGCATCCGTGACAAATGAACGTGCTGTTGTGAAACAATTAAATTGCAGTATATGACCTCCATTTACATTATTCTTAACTTGCTTTGACAGTATTACTGTAGTTACTCCATTTAGATCTCATAGACCAAAGAAATCTGAGGTTGTGTTAGTGTCTGAAGTAATAATTTTATAGCAAAAGACAGTTTTTAATAACTTTTTATTTACAATCAAGTTTACTCTGAGCTTTAAAAATGTCAGGTTATTGTAGACTTTCTTGGCTACATGTAGATCTTGAGTAGCCCTAGTATGGTCCTTTGTACCCTTTAATATAGCAGTCTCAAAGAAGAACTGTTTTCTGTGCCTTCTAGCAGCTGAATCATTATTCCCCACATAACTGGTCAGCAGAGAGCGTGACTATTCCCATCCCATCATTGCTATTATTTGTTCTGAACTGACAAAATGTCTAGTGTCACGGATGGCACTAAAACAACAAACAGTTCCATCCCCTGAAGAGTTTGTGGTCTATTCAGTCCTGCGCTCAATGTTGACCTTTTATGGAGAGTCTAGAGGAAAATTGGTTTTGTTCTCAAACTAGGGTTTAGCTATGGAACTAGATGAGATCAAATCTGTAGCAAAAAGGAGAACTATTCTTAATGTTTCAGATGCCTGGTGCTCAGTGGATCTTTATCACGTCTCAGAATCTATATTTGATGATAAACTACAAATTCAACCTTTTTAACTGAACCTTAATGGTTCATATTAATAAACAGCTCAACCAATCTCTGTAAAATCTTTTTTTTTGTTTTGTTCATTCCCAATAGAAATACAGAGACAACTGATATACATCATTATTCTGAAAAGCAATTTTGCATTTTGTTTGCTCTTGCAAACCAGATAATCCTAAAAACTAACATGTGTAGTTCATTTCAACAATATGCTTTGCAAAAACAATAATCTCTGCTAAACCAGATTGAAATGTGTCTGCCTTTTGCTCATATTTAGTCTAGTACTGCATGAATAGTCCTTTTTACAAAGAGGGATCTGCATGTTACTCCACATAAGTGGAGTAACATTGGGAAGGCTGCGTTCCAAGTAATCTACATTCCAAGTGACATGCTATGGAGGAGGATGGAAATACTTAAAGAATAGAAAGGTGGGTTTTGTTTTAGTCCTACTTCCGTCCAGTCTCGTCTCATCTAAATTTTAATACTTAACTGAGGAGCTAAATTTTTAACCCTGGCTACTCAAATGCACTCACCAGGCTATGGGGCATTATCTCCAGATACGAACACTATTGGTGGGCTGAGTATTGTATCTATTCCTGGTCAGGTAGAGAGCCTGCAGCAAACTATGCTCCCGACAAACCTCATTTCAAGGATGAATTTGAGATCTGCTGAGAGCCTGCACTAAAGTCTAAAGATTAAAACGATAGCCTGAAGTAAGGTCCTAAATCTGTAATCTGATACCTAAATAAATGGTCTGATTTTTGAAAGTTCTAAATAAGTCTAATCAGAACCACAGTGTGCAAATCTGTTTCATCACTGATGTTTATTATAACTTGGCTATATCATTGAGTTTTTCATCATTTAGTAATGATTTATGTATAATGTTTGCTCTCCGTGTTATATGACTGATATATGAATCCTTTATGTGCCTGAAAATGAGGGGGGAAGGCAAGGAAACAAGCAGACAAAAAGACTGGGGAATAATGCAAAGTCAAGGAAACAGACTATTCTCAAGGAAGAGAATACAGGTCCAGCTGAAAGTGAAGGAAAATCACTTGCTTGTCTTTGGAAAATTTTATTAATCATTAACTACAAATACAGTAAGAAGGTTGCATACAACCACTTCCTGATACAATGGCAGCTGCCATTGCAGTAAAGAGATAATAAAGCAAACAAAGGAAATAGATATTGTACAATTCTACCTGTGCAGAATGACCATGACTTTGTGTGATACAATACATGGTGAGAAGCACATACACCTTCCAACAACTTATTGAGCTCTTCCTTAAACATCCAAAATGTGGAGGTGAAAACCGTACTGACCTGCCTGCTTTGAGACCATGACAAGGGCAGTGTGAAGAGATGGCGGAGCACAGGAACACAGAAATAGAGTCACAGCCACCATCTCCTACAAAAGCACTAGCTGGTTTTGCAACCTATGGGTCAGAGTAACGCTTTTGCATTAGGGGTGGCCATTTTCACTGATAAGAGGTAAATTCCCAAGCTTGGAGATAATGTAGTCCAAAGTCCAAGGAAAAGCAATGGAAAAGATGAGGTGCAGGTGCAAAAGGGGAAAACCAAGCTTTTTTAGTGTCTTGGCTTCTGCCTCTTCTGAGATTTATGCAGATTATGTCTCAAGAAAATGTGTGGAAGACACATTTTAACTAATACTGATCTTTCCTGCATGTCTTGCTCATTCATTTCACCTTGCACTTTCCTGCCTACAATTTTACCATTGTACAGCCACGCATTTTGAAACACTGGAAAGATTGTCTTGAAAAGGAATATACCATTTAGTTAGCAAGATAATCCTGTCAAATATTGTAACTGAAAAAAGGGGAGCATGCTGTGCACTTCCACAATTTGGCAAATATGCACACGAAGGATTAAAAATAACACATTTTTCTTGGAAAACTTCAGACCAATATTCATTACAATTTCTTCTCAATATTTCTTACAGAAACACGCTTGCAATCTGTTTAAAAGCATAACATACTGTGATGCTACAGTATGACTTAAAGCAGATGTTTTCTTGGCATTTAATGTGCAAATAAATCCTATATACTCCAGCAATCATACATAATAAGCTTGAGTTTACTTTCAAGAGACACCATGAGTGCTATTACACAAAGAAAATACCAAATAACCTAAACCCATGTAAATCTGCCCAAAACAAATCTACCGCTAACTGTCAATATAAATATTAAATATAAGAGGAAAAGACAGGCTTTAACTGCCAGGAAAAAAAAAAAAAACAAAACACACAAAAACAAAACTAAAGCCAGTGAAATGAGGGGACTTAATTTTTCTGTTTCGTTAGTGTTATAAAATCAGTGGTAGCTCCTTGGAAGTAAGTAAGGGTAAGACCCCAAAATATTGAGTTGAACCATGGTAAGAATACTCAGTTTCCCAATGGGCTTGCAATGCCTGCTAATAGACACGTGCGTTATGCTGTTACCTCATGCCAAGGTCTCGTAGTCAGGGTAAAACCTCAAACTATATCATCCACAGAGTCCAAGAGTGCATTCATAAAATGGAGCTTTTCAAAATATTAGCCTTATTTGTATTTTATGATGAAATATTTGTTTCTGTAAGACTGAATAAGTTTTAATCAAACCTCCACAATTGTTTCTAAATAAAAATGCCAAACGTTTCCAATCTCCTGGAATGCTACATTAATTAATTGAAGATTCTTTGTTTTAACCTTGTAAAATTCAGTTTGTCATGTCTCAAAATACACATGGTAATGCTTTAGTGATTATGAAGTGGGAAAAAAAATACCTACCCAGATAGCAAAGAATAAAGTACCCCTGAAATGATATCCCCGCAGTCCGTAGTTCCTCTTTCACTGCTTTTTGCTATCTTTGGAAGAATAAAGAATCCTCTCAAAGCAACTATGTTAGCTCAGCTTTAATACTAATTACACAATTACTTAGCTAGTTAAGATGATTCAGAATTTCTTCTTGATGAGAAGACAGAGGATCCCTCCCCACATCTTCAGCCAATTGCTCTAAAATATTACATTTTTCATGAAAAGGGCAAATCAATAATCTCACACTTACACACGTATGAGTGATACACAGATGGGCATTCACACACATATATATGTATGCAGAACATGGTAGGACGCCAAGCAAACTCAGTGAATATTCTATAGATTCTTATGGCCAGAAGGGGACATGATTATCAACAGATTTGATCCTTTAATGCCAAAATGCATCTAGTTTCACCAAGAAGTTTCTATTCTCAACCTTTCAGCATTTCTTTTAGAAATATATGCATATTTACGGAGGAGGAACTTCTCCATCTTCAAAGTTAATTGTTCCAGTAATTACTCTATCTGTAGAAAATTGTTTACATGTAGACTCTTGGACAATACAAAAAATACAAAAAAGCTACTGAAAATATTAAAACTTTAAAAAGTCAAACTTTAATGGAAGCATTGCAAGACCAAATTTCATGTGATACAAGTTCAGAACTTTCCTATATCATGTAACCGGACTATAAAAGTATGTTATACGCAGTCTCTTTTGGCAACAATATTGCCGTTATTTTGTCATGAAAATAGCTTCCATTTTAAACTAGACAAAACTCTACAACAATAATTCTAAAAAATAGAATAAATACGGCTGTACTTGTTTTGAAATGATACCATTTCCATTTGTATTTTAAATGATGCTTATTGGTTCTGTACCTTATGTTCGATTTAACAAACCTTATTCTTGTGATTAACATCCCGTTTGTATCATTCTCACAACGGCAGCAGAAATTGCGTGGAAGCTTAACTTTTATCTTGAAAGCACAGCCTGTCTTCAACTGTGTTTTAAAAGGGTATTTGATGCTAAAATGTCCTTTTAGATACATTGCAAATCGTAGAAAACTTTTAGAAATACTTTAAAATACTTTTAATATAAAATGTTGCTGGGTTCTAAGGTTAACTTCTTTTTTTACTTTATTGACAAGAAGCCATCTGTCTTTTCAGAAGTTAACAATTCTCTTACTTTACTTCTACATCCAAAATATTAACATCTGTCACAAAAGTGAGCAAAAATTTTAATTCTCCAAAGCTTGAACTAAATTCTATCTTTTTATCCCTTATTAAAAAAAAAAAAACAAACAAAAAAACCACAACAAAACAACAAGGAAAAACAACAACAAAAAAAACCCAACCCAAACCCAAACTTAACATAAATAGCAAATAAGTAAATAAGAGCAGCATTCATTTGAATTTTTATGATGTCAACTTTTGTTTCTTCATGATTCACTACGTGGACTACAATTAGCCATTTATCAAAAGTGTTGCTGTTATTTGGAAAAGACTGATCTTATTTCCTCATTGAAAGTCAATTTTCAAGTCTTAATTAATCTTGAAGCATTTGCTCAACTCTTGAAACACTCTTTTAAAGAACCTGTTTACATCGTAGATAACATAACATGATGTAATCTTCCAGGATGAGTGATACTAATGTCAGCTTCTAATTAATTTAATTGTAGGTTCCCTATTAAGTCAAGAACAAACATCTGGAGATAAAAATGACAAAGAAGTCAATAGCTCTCAGTTGTTTGATGAAAAGTCAAAAGTAAAGAAAAAAAAAGTAAAATAAAAAAAAAAAAAAAAATCCCAAACTTCCTTCATAAGTTTTCTATTACTTTCTTCTTGCCTTCTCTTTCCTTTCTTTCTAGTCATGGCGGGGGGGTAGAGCAAACAAAAAAGAATGAGACAGCAGAGAAGCTGAACAAGAAAGAGTCAGCAGGGTTAGACATGTCATAAACAAACACAAAATGTATTTTTTTTCTGTAAAAGGGCTGATGAAAAAAATGTCTTCATCTCTGTTCTTAAGGTATGACAGTGCAAATTCAGGCAATGGAATTCAGGTGAATAAACTAAACTGAGGCTCTTATCCAGATAGCACCTCCACTGGTCTGTGTAAAAATCCTGAGCAAAAATTTTGTATGTATTTTTATGGTAATTTTATTCTTCTTCAGAGACAGATCCACAGTTTTCTCTGCTATTTATAACCTCTCTGCCCTCCTCAGGATATTCAAATAAGAATTGTCTGAAAATAATGGAATAACGACATTTTACAAAAAAAGAAGTGGATCAGACTTTGCTGGTTATCTCTAAATCTCCTTTTTCTAAAATTATCACAATTTCCATTTAAAAAAACCAACCCAAAACATCCTTTTGATAAAAACATTCAAAATAATTGTTTAGTTCTTGGCTTTCTGGCACCTGAACAACCTTAATTCACAATTTATAAAAGCAGAATATAATTTTTTTACATTTTTTTTTTTGTTGTTTTTTTTGTTTTTAAAGAAAGATGGTTTTGGAATGGAAATTATTCATATTTTTATGCACTTATATACTTTCATTAGAATTCTCATTTATGCTTTAAATTATTTTTTAAAAAATAGTTTGTATCATGTAAGCCAATTAAAAAAAAATAAAAATCAAAGTACCCTTTTTTGCAAAATAGGCATTTACCTGAACAAAACAAAATCAATTATTCTATAAATTAGTAGAAATTTTAAATAAACATAGACAGCAAGAGCCTTTGCAAAACAGGTTATGGAGAGCTGCAGACACAAATGCACGAAGAGTGCATCACAGAGATCATAACTCCAGATGTATGGAACAACGAATTCAAATTTCATTCTAAAACATAATAGAAATTATCATATCTATATTATAGTCTCTGTAATCAATTCCCAAGCCTTTGATGCTAGAAAAATATACAGTGTGCTTGTAAAATGAACCATTTATGAAGCTCTCTTCAAAAAATACATCTCTAGTCAATGAAGTGGAAAGTTCACATCTGTCTTCAAGGGCAGAACTGGAAGCAGTTTCCAGCTTGCACAAGTGAATTTTTGTACATCAAAGCAGTTACAATTATGTCCTCCAATAATCTCCATTTAATATACATACAGTACTTCAGAAATATTTTTTTTTTATTTAAAGATGGCACTTGAATACAATCATTCTAATTATTCTGCAAAGGCAACTATGCAGATTTTTTTAAAAAGCTTGAATTTTTACTGCTGTGTTTTCAGATATTTGACAGTATAAATTTATTTTTTTCTGTTTCAAATTCAATTAAAATACAGCTAAAGCAGTAATTTCAACACAAAAGCATTTAAATTACACTGGTATCTGTAATAAAA
>VYZM01003387.1:171025-195846 GCA_013398915.1 Dromas ardeola
GTTCCACCTAAACGTGAGGAGGAACTTCTTTACTTTGAGGGTGGCAGAGCACTGGAACAGGCTGCCCAGAGAGGTGGTGGAGTCTCCATCACTGGAGACATTCAAAACCCGCCTGGACGCGTTCCTGTGCAACCTGCTCTAAGGTGACCCTGCTCTGGCAGGGGCGCTGGACTAGATAATCTCCAGAGGCCCCTTCCAACCCCTACCATGCTTTGATTCTGTGATTCTGGGATTCTGTGATTCTGAGTACAGGGGGATGATCACTTCCCCAGTCCTGCTGGTCACACTGGTTCTGATACAGGCCAGGATGCTGTTGGCCTTCTTGGCCACCCGAGCATGCTGCTGGCTCATATTCAGCTGGCAGTCAACCAACAACCCCAGGTCCATTTCTGCCAGGCAGCTCTCCAGCCACTCTTCCTCAAGCCTGTAACACTGCATGGGGTTGTTGTGACCCAAGTGCAGAACCCGGCACTTGGCCTTGTTGAACCGCATATCATGGGCCTCAGCCCATCAATCCAGCCTGTCCAGATCACTCTGCAAAGCCTTTCTACCCTCAAGCAGATCAACATTCCCACTCAAGTTGGTGTCATCTGCTGTATGTTTGTTTACATGCAAATTTTAAGTTTCTAGGTCTGTAGACTACTAGTATTCACTCGTATCAATTGGAATCAGCCCAATATGCAAACAGTTAATGCAGCAGATCACACTTTAGTATGGAATAAAAAAGAAGATTGTGGAAAAAATTAGTGTGGAAGTCTTAGAAAGACAATCTCTGAAGGCTGCCCAGACTCTCTTCTGGAAAATCCAAAAAAGAATGACAAACCACAGAGATGTAAATCTGTCTCCCCCTCTTAAAGTGTGTAACTCTCAGCTAAAAGACTCAGAACGGATGTCAGTGGGACGTTAATCTCACCTGACTTGAAACACCTAACAGAATATATCTGAGCTAGTTACCCTAAGCTAATTTTAGAGTGTATGAAAAGAAGCATGCATCTCAAGAATGCAAGTCATTGTCTTATTTATCTGTCTTAAAATTAGATACAACACAGGCCTAGAACTTTTTAAGGGAGAAATTTAGACATTAAATCTGTACCCTGCTGAGCCATTGTACCATTTTATTTCGAGAGAGGTACAAGTCATGTTGTTTTGTGCCATCAGTCTTCCTTATGGGCAGGTCTCCATAGCCACATCTACAAATAAATTGGTTGGGATCTGCTCTCTGTCACTGAGGTCAAGTAGCGCAGCAGAGCTCCTGCCTATATGGCTTTACTAGCTCCTGCCCCACAAAAACATATATCAGCCCAAAATGGAATGACTTCATCTAGACTATCTGTTGGGAATATTATCCATGTTATTATGCAAACTATGATCATAAAATGCCTGGATTTTGATAGGTTGGTACAGGCTAAATACGTGCCAAGGAGCATGCTAGCAATGAACAGTATGGACAGCTTCAGGCCAGTGCTCAAGATTGTTCCGTAACTCATAGTTTACTAATACTTTATATTGCTTATGGTCTCATTACATCCACCATGTTGTGTGAAAACATTATTTCAATACACCTAATAATATTTTTTTGTACTATTTCACTAAATGTTTCAATGTATCCAGAAGAAATCTGTTTTTAAACATGAAACTTTTACTGAAGGAAATTGTTACTTCTGACCAGCTTCAGCACTGTAGCTGAAAATAAAAACACATGGATTCTCCCTTCTAATTAAAGAATAGAGTTTACTTCTGCATGAACACTATGAATGAATTCACTATTTTATTTGCCACAAATTAACGATAAGCTCTAAAACAGCACAAGGTAGATGATTTGCATCACAGAGCAACTATTAAAGAGTGTAGTTTGGTCATTAATCACAATTTGCAAATTATCCCATATAACAGAAAGGAATTAACAGCATGAAATTACCCATGTAGAATCACAGATGAGCAGAGTCAAGTTGGTAGAAGAAGAGAAATGAAAATGGAAAAAGTTTCTTGCAAGTTCTATATAGTTTCAGCTGGAGAAAAAAATTTTCTTAATACATGGGACACAGATACCTTCTAACTCTTCCCTATAGAAAGTAGATAATGTTGTTTTTGTAGAATGCAGAGATATGTGTGTTTGAAAGAGTGTTTGGATACAAGTGACATATTTGTTGGTAATCTAACAAAAGGCCCAACTAAACATGGACTAGTTCCTCAGTTTTCAGGAAAGACAGCTGATAAAAACCGGAGAAAATGTCATTGTTGTACTAAATTTCTGTTTACAGAGAATACATAATTTCCATGAAGTTAAATTATACTTTTTCTCATTTTCCCATCCCAACTTCTTCAAAGCAATTCTGTCAAGTCCATTTTTAATGTTAAAAGGGAATGAAATCTGAGGGTTCATATAGGCAAGGTATACATTACAATAATTCCGCTAACTTAATCTTTTACTTAATCTATGTTTAAAAAAAAAATATTTCTATTGATTGTTTCTATTTTTTATATAACCCAAAGTCATAGAGTCAAAGATGATAACCTTGGCTATCTGCCTGCATGAAAATACAACATGCAGAGCAAGTCTTCAGTGATACCTACATATAATTTGGAAACCCTGTCGACTATGAACAGTGAAGAATCCAATAAATAATACCTTTTAGAATATACCACTATTTTTCTACATAGAAGAATAAGCACTGAAAACATCTGGGCATGTACTTTTTTTTTAATCTGTCTCTCATGCATGCAAATGACAATGTAAATGTACAAATCCCATTACAAATCAGAGCTAAACTAGTATATTGTCATAACACAAAACCTGCAGAATCCGGCAGCACTGATAGCATTCATAAACAAAAGTGCATCTTTGAACAAATAAAAAGTGTGATTAGGCATCTTTGAAAACAGTTTGGTACCCAAACTGCACAGTGTCTTTCTGATAGAGTGTACTGAGTTTTTTATACATGACATGCCACCAAATGCTATTTCACAGTAATTAATAGGAACAGAATCCTTAGCTTTAATAGGAAACAATCCAAAGAACTGACTAGGGAAAGTAATGTTTATCACCTCCTTTGTTATCACTCAGACAAGTTAAGGTTTTTACTTTTTCTTACCCCTGTGGAAAGTGGCTGACTGAAGCAGGATTTCACTGTTTTAGCCATCTGCTGAAATGCTTTTAATGATGCTTGAAAGAGTAATTCACATATTTTTCTTGCTATCGAGATAAGGTCAGTGGAAATCACTTCAGTATGGAGAAACATTTCCTTGTTCACTTCTGCATGAGGTAAATTAGATCTAAGGTTTCTTTGAGGTATATCAGAACTGGAATCACTGCCCTATTCATGGAGATGCATATGCCTTGAGTCACTCCGTGACACATTCCCACCTGAATCATTTAAATGTAACATCATAAAATGTTTACTCATTGACATGAAAATATTCCTAAATGGGTAAAAAAAGGGTTGATTAACTTATCTCTAGTTCCTATGGTCCAAAAGAGACAAATTCTCCATATGATACATTTTCCGTAAGTAATTCTAACTATCAGCACTTGCTCTAAATGATTAAGAATTGTCTACACAGAAGGCTGTTTTATAAGTTAGTGTTTTTAATGGAATTACTATGGTATTTTCTTATTATTAGATGGCAAAATGTAGTATCTCAAAGCCTCTCTTGCAGACTCAAATTAAAAACCTCCATAGATAGTGTACACACACACACACACAAAAGAGTACTAGAGAATAACTTTGCTTCAAGATGTTATTTCTTGGACAATTCTTTTTGAAAATTGGAATTTTACATGTTGAAAGATCACGATGAACAAGAATATTCATCAACTTCAATTTTCAAGCACTATTTCAGAAAACATCTCACCAAGAATTTCCAAAGAAGTACTTTTTTTTTCATTCCAAAGCCCTTATTCACCATACCCAAAATTACCTGGAGAAGTACATCAACTTTGGCAAAACATTTGCCAGGAAAGTGTTCTCAGAGTTTCTGATATGGAAAATATCAGAGTGTGCTCACAGAAATAGAGCAAATACTGATATCCACAAATTTAGGACAGAGATCTAGAATTATCAAAGATATCAAAGAGCTACATTTACATTTTTGAATATAAATATAAATTTTTATTTTTTTAAACAATGTTAATCAGTTATGCAAGTTATAATCTTAAGAAAAAAACTGAAATTAAAGTAATCCATCCCAGACTTCACAGAAATGTGAAGAATCAACCTTTGCTTGAATGAGGTAGAGAATAAATATGAAACTGTCTCTTCTAAAGAGCTCCAGAATCTCTGACCTGAGAATATTTTGTAAATGTCAAGAGATTAGGATAGTAAAGAAAAAACTTCTTGCCCAGTTCCAACATGAACCTTTCTCTAATGTTTTTAGTCATGTCTGAAGTTCGAAATCTTTTTGTTCCTATGAAGTAGTTTTTATAATTACTGCCAAGACGTAATCTTACTTTCTTCTTCAGCCAGCATTCAGAAAATATTAACTCACTTCCACTCTAGAGAACTTATTTGATGTTTATTTAAGCAGTTAATTTAATTCAGCAACGTTTCCATTAAAGATAAAGTCCTTAGACGGTCTCTCTCTCAGTGACATGCACAGAAACCAAGAGGAGGAAAACAGTGAGGGAAAGAGATAAGTGTACTAAGAATTTCCATTTCCAGAAGGCTGTTACGAAAGACACTGATTAATCTCACGTGTCTGAAGTGACAGCTAATGTGCACGGACATGATTGCTTAACGTTGATAGAAACTGCCAAACAACAGGACACTTAAGGAATCGTTTTGTGGTGCTCAGATATTAACTGTCAAACTGCCGCATGGAGATGGAAAATGTGTATGTTCATGTAACGAAACATAGTTCCATGTGATTTTTTTTTGTGGGGAAATGCCTTGAAATAAATAATAATAGTGCAATTTCTTCATATTGCCACAATGTGAATAAACTACAAATGCACAAGTGTAAGACACCACCTTCCACTGTGGGAAATCTTTTTACTTAAAAGCATACAGAAACACAATCTCCAAACTGTAAAGATCTTGCAATGAATATGAGACCCACCTACAACCAGGAGAGGAGAGAGAGGAACTTGATCTGAGATAGTGACCCTTAAATTTTGGTTTCATGTGTTAAGGGTGGTCTTCAGTCGATTGAACCCAGAGGTCACTGCCATTTTAGATGCCTTACTATATCCTGCCTCACCTATTTCAAACCTTTTTATATACACTGCAGTATCCAAGACACCAAAAAGGAGCTGGAAGATATAAGCCAGTACTTACAGGAGACCTGTGCCTTCTGGATTGCAAGTAAGAAGCAAAGAATGGTAGTCTACATGCTTGAAATGGTATTAGGCACCTATGTTTAACCACCTGACTTCACCTAGTTTTCTGAGTTCGCATTATAAAGACCTCACACTAAAAGACATTTTTAGTGGCATCTCTCCAGGATATCTAACTTTCTCTTTAGGCTCCATTATGCAGACTGACTGGATCTTCACTTCCTGTAACAGGAAGCTGGATACCTACTTGTAGGCAAACAAGTTTAGAGATAGTAATCTTTAACTGAATCCCACCCAGTGTCAAGAGCCCCAGTGAGCTCTAGGAAGAGAACAGGAAAACTCAAAAGCTGATCCAATGTCCTAAGTTCCTGCCATTTCTTCATTGAACTTTGTATTAAAAAAATAGGCATTCACTGTAGTACAACCTGTGATTTCAAACTCTTTTTAAACATTAAATAAAAATCATAATAATGCTAAGAATTTTAAGGTTTCCAATATAATCTAAAGTAAGAATAAACAGAAGCCGGTAATGCTCCTGCAAATGATGACAGAAAAGATGTGGCAGATCTAAAATGCAATCTCACAGGTCATATTATTCTTTGGTCTAAAAAACAATTACATTTTCTCTTCAATTTCTGTTTACTAAGAAGTAGTGAAAAACTTGTTAGAAACATAAGTTACAGAAGAAAACTCCTACAAGTATTTATATACAAGGATTCACGTATATCAGTAAACACAATCACGATATGGCACTTAACAAACAAGTAATCATTAGATAAGCTCGTGTAACTACCAGGATGTGCACTTTCACAATAGTTTATTGTGATTATACTACTACTACTGATGTGTAGTCCAACGCATTTTAATTCAAAATTAGGAAAAGCTGAAAATACAGTTATAAGCAATCAAGTTACTGTGACTTAGCTTCCAGTGTAGCTACATCACCTGACTAAGTGTTCATTTCCATTCTGCCTGAATAGAATCATAGAATCATAGAATGGTTTGGGTTGGAAGGGACCATAAAGATCATCCAGTTCCAACCCCCCTGCCATGGGCAGGGACACCTCCCACTAGACCAGGCTGCTCAAAGCCTCATCCAGCCTGGCCTTGAACATTTACAGAGGTGGGGCATCCACAGCTTCCCTGGGCAACCTGTTCCAGTGCCTCACCACCCTCACAGTAAAACATGTGGTACTTTCATATTTTACATCACATTTGTAACAATTAAAGTTATCTTATCATCAGTTAATGCTGCTCAGATGACATAAGCTAACTCATTAGATTGTGATACAGATTTCTTCGCAGCCATTTAACAGTGGACATTTAATATGGGCAGGTACCACAGCTCAACTGACCAGTAGTTTGTCAAGCTGCTACAATTCAATTCATACCTGATCATGTCTTTGAGCACACTTTAGAGCTTATTCTGAAATAACTTAATCCTTTACTAAGCAATTAGTTTAAGTAAATTGATCAAGTAAAAGAATTGCCTGAGTAAAAAAAAATAAAATTAAATATGAAAAATATGGTATGCTACATCAAAAACCCTGTTCTGGGATGAAATTGTAATCAAACAATTGTATGCTGTCAAACTGTACTAACAAATAGCTTAATTAATATAGCAGCAGTACATAGGTAACTTCGGATCAATAGAAACTTTCTTGTACCAATGGAGTTACTGGCTGACATTATAGGCCATAAAACTGCTTTAAAAACAACAGCAACAGGATTCTGCATTTGGAAAAGGATGTGATCTCATGAAGCAATCTCTGTTAAACACTGGAAATACAGTTGGTCAACATATACAAGCAACAGAGGGGTCCATTTTATATGTACACAGGTATTTTTTTGGCATTTCTGCATCAACAGATGTCATGAGGTAAGGAAGCATGTGACATCAATGTGGCAATTCTATCTTAGAGTACAGATAGACTGAAGAAGAGCTTTTGTAACTGCCTAAACCCACATTCACTTGGCACCTGTAATCTAGTGTAATGGTCCGACCAACTTCTAAGTAGGAATAGTGCCATGATAACAGATGGATAAAAGTGTAGGCAGCAATAGGAGCATGTACCAGCATCCAGTGTATTTACTGAGACTGGGAAAACTGAGCCAGGAATGACTCAAGTGACTGAAATAAAAGCCTATGGCCAAGATGGTTTGCCAATGGTAATGCAGCTCTTGCCTCGGATGGCATTTCAAAGTACATACATTCTGCAATTTGTAAGTTAGAGATAAAAAGTAGGAAAAAAAGGGTGTAGAGTAAATATAGAGGACCTTGGGTTTTCAGCCTTATCTGACATGAAGGTATTTGTGCAAGTCTGCATAGGCATTGACCATACATCTCCCAATTCTGCTGGCAGATGTGGGACTATTGCCATGGCTACCCCATACCAGACCAGGACAGCCTTGTAGATCTTTATTTACAGGATTCCTTAGGGTGAGTAGTGCTGTTTTATCAGCACTTTAGTCATCAGTGTAATTGCTGAGCTTGCCCCTACTGTGCTACAGATGAGGAAGGCAGGTTGCTATGCTCAGAATTGTGTGAAGAGATATTTGTCCCTTCACAAAGCCGTTTTCCACCCCATTATGTAAAGGCTTTTCAGACTAGCAGGAGAAAGCCTGTAATAGCTCTTGTGAGCCACAACTGGCTGGAATGTCAATAGGGGAGAGGGTTTTCTACTCTAATTTTCAGAGTCTGGTCACAGGAAAATGTTACAGAAAATTTTCCTGACTCTTGCATTCAAGCTTTCAACATTAAATAGAACAGGACTGTATCCAGACAAAGATCAGTCGATTAAGCCAAACTCAAGCAAAAGAAAACACATCCTCAGCAATGTCTGCTCAGAGGGCTGGCAGCTGTGAGGTTACCTCTGCACAGGCAAAGTGCTTGGGTTTTTCTTGTCAAATGCAGATCACTGTTCCATTATATGAAGGAGACCAGAAATCTGGTCTCCTTCTGTAGTTACCTGTCTGACAGAATTATATGAAAACAGAGGGAATGAACTCTGCAAGTCCTATTTCGAAATAGGACTTGCAGAAATTAAATTTGTGTGTACCTCAGCATACAGTGCACCTGGAATTGAGTTTCTAATAGACCAAAACCAGAACTCTACCACACAATAAAATGGAGAGGCATGGGGCAGAGGAAGGAAGCGCAAAAGAGTTATTAAAACTCTAGTACCAAATAATGTCCTCAAAGGGCGTACAGGACATTTATTAAACACACCAAACAACATATTTTAGTGCCAAGTCTTAAACTGTCCTGCTGCGAACTTGGAAAAAGCATTGGCTAATATATATATATAAAATAAGTAGACTATATGCATGCTATTTACTACCTAGACTCAGAAATAAGCTGTTTTCAAAATAATATCAGCATCATGTTTTTGGTGCTGTTCAAGGGTTAGACTGATTTATGTTCAAGAAGGAGAAAGTAGTATTGATGATGGATGTGTTACACTAATGGTTGGACTCAATGACCTTAATGGTCTTTCCCACCCTAAATGATTCTATGATATCTTCCCATATAGAATTACTCAATACATTAAGTAAAATTCAGTAAGATCCTGTTACATTACTGAAGAGTATTATAATACAGAGCTCATAAGAACCCCTGCCACTTCCTGTGAAGTATTATTCCAAGCGAACACATTATTAAAGAGACAGGGAGCAACAACACTTGACACCTGGTGACAAACCAGGTATCAAGCTTTGTAGCTTTCTAGAAAGGCTGCATGCTTCACCGTAGCATGGAAAAGATGGAGAGAGGGATCAAAGGGAGTACCTGTGTGAGAATTAAGAATGCCTTTGCTTTTCATGGAGCCTGAAAGGTGCCTGCAAATTCGGGTTGATTTAATAGAAGTTCCTTCACTCCATGGAAACTTTTAGAAAGTATAGATTAGCTAAGAATGTCTGCCACGGACAGCAGTTTGTGATGCTTGGGTATTTGATCTGTGTCTGCAGGGTAGTAGCACCCAGCAAGCATTACAAGCCCATCTGTTAGCTGAAATATTGCTGCGATATCCAGGAGCAGTCCTCATGTCAGGGTACGTACAAAGGGTGATTTGGCAGTGAGGGACTGCAACAAGGCTTCTGCGTGGCATGCAGGGCTCTGGGTCCAGAGGGAGCTGTTAGTTCAGTGAAACACATGCAGAACTGGGGAGTTTGGGGTTTCTTATAAAGCAGGATTGTTTATGAAAACATATTCTGTTACTTAAATAATGCAAGACATTAATAAGATCAACATTGTTTTGAAATATTCCTTTCTTTCTAGTCATTACAGCACAGAGTAGCAAATTCAAAACCAAGCACATTTGTTTTGAGTACAATAGATTGGCCTAATGCCAACAAGTAAAAAACCTTGTCAAATGTTGGCATTGTTTCACTTTTGTAACTCTGGGAACCTTTCCTGGATCTTTAATCTGATAATGACTCAGTAAATGCTTTCTTTCATTCACCTGATGACAGCTTCAGAAAGCTAGTGCCTGCGACCTGCAGGGAATCCAAAAAGATGCCCTGAGGACATAGAAAATGTCTAATGTCTGTAACCAGGTTCAGGCAGATTCTGTGATGTGCAAAGGCAAGCAGCACAGCAAGCACCTTTATGTTCTGTAATCGTACATCATAGGACACACTGTATGAGAGAGGACTAGTCACATCTGGCATGATTAGCAAGTCTCTCTCCTAATGAACTTTTTTTTTTTTTGCATTCCCTAGATCCTGGGGCACAGACATGGTTGATGCATCAAAACCAAATCCATTTGATTTTGAATTAGCCATTCAGAGCCCTGAGGAATAAGGCAGACATAGGTTACACTGTCAGTGGCAAACAACTTGAAAACTTTGTTTCCCATGTTCCAGACACTTTTGATCACTAGTTGATTTGAAATACACTGTCAGGGAGTCACAGGATAATGCAGGCTGGACGATCATCTAGATCATCTAGTCCAACCAAGGTTTGCCAGACCTTTATCATTCATATTGTTCACAGAGCTTCAGCTCGCACAAAGGTGAGACAACAGTCACCTGGCCACTAGACAATTGCTAAAACAAACATCCTGGTGGCCTTCACTGTCCTGTAAGCCCAAAAGCTATGGCCTTCTACTAGTTATGGCAAAAATAGTATTTGCTGGGCTACAAGGCATAGCTCTTGACTTCTGTTTCAGTTCTGAAATGATAATAGATTTAATCCTTTGGACATTGGAGGAAAATTTGTTGTAACATTTATTCTATCCGGACTTTTTAAAAGGTCCTTTTTTAGTACATTGCTCCTTTTTTAGTACCTCAGTCATCTCCCAGGGATTCTGTGGATGCATAGGAATGAAGCAGGTCTCCACAGTGGACGGGGGTGGAGGGAGACAGAACGCTCTGGACTGATCAAATATAGGTGTTCAACACTATGACAAAGGGCAATAATCGTGGGCTGACAAATTTTCAGTCTTGGAAGAAAAGATGGGCTGACCCAGACTTCAGCCTCCTCCTCTTCCTAAGTGTGTCTCTGATTAGACTCAAATAAAGGTATTTCTTGGGCCAAGAGAGAAGTTATAGGTTCGGGCTTCTATCCTTATGCATTGAATGTAGATTATTCATGCACCTGAAGTTGAGCCCTATTGTTTAATATGGACTTATGTCTACATCTTCCCTTCGCATGACATCGGAGTCAATATTGAAATGTCAGCAGAGGTCTAGCACTAGCACTGGCCCTTAAGATCAACAAGTGAATCTACTGTGTGACTTGCTACACATTTCAAGCAACAGAGCAGGGGCACTAACACTCTTCACGACACATTCTCCTCCTGCTTTCCCACTTGTGAGGAACTGACCTCTCAGGGTCATCGCAATCCCCTTTCACTGCAGCAGAACTTGCTCTAGGAACGGAGCGCATGTGTCAATGCAGTGAGATGTATCTCAGCCAAGGTGGGACTAATTGGCTGAGATACTTTAATAATCATAGCTAGGCTATAAATAAACACAGTATTAGCCCACACTTTTCTAATTCATTTGCAGGCATAACACAGGCATGAACCTTTAAAGTCTCTACTAGATGCCTCGGGAATGCATCAAGCATTACTTCGGATGAAATCAACCATGTTATAAACACAGGTTTTGGAGGGAGGTAAACACGGCTAACTTGGGGAGAAGGCAATGATGGGGATTGTTTTTATAAGAACTTCCTACTTTATTTTAAAATAAAGATTTACATTAAATGTGAATACATGCTAATGCTTAACTGAAGGAATAAGGAAATAGCTTTCATTGCCTGTAATGATACAAGATACTTTCTATTGATTTGTTCATATATTTATAAGCTACCGGTTAGCTATTCAATAGTCTTTGTCTGTAATGCTTCTACCAAAATGGATGTAGACACAAAGTTCAATGTTCCCGTGGGAACTTTCAGGGAGGAGTACTTTTTTGGATGGAAAATCATAAGGAAAAAATGGATAAATTAAATAAAATGGCTATTAGACTGCAGATGACTGCAATAGCTTGTTATATATCTTTTTCATATTAAAAAAAAATACAACACCACTCGCTATCAGATAATCTTATTAACTTGAAAAGCTAACCAAGGTTGAAGAAACTCAGTGGTATCTATGGTTACACTGCCTACAAGCCACTTGGTTACAGCTGGCAATTGTAATACAGTAAAGCAAGAAATTATGGTGGTATATCATCAGGGAGAACTCTACATTTTTGGTTGGCTTATGTTTGGCTCTTTCCTGACAGCAGATGGGATTAAGATCGTTTTGTCGCTGTGACTTTGATTTGCTCTTAAGAGGCAATTTCTGTATCCTTAAATTTAGCCTTCTGTACACTGAAGCATATGCAACACTGCCCACAAGACATAATTAATCTAAAATATACACAGCTCCTAATCAGTGCTCACTTAGTCTTTCACTAGACTGAAATCATTATTGGATATTACATACAATTTTGAGAAAAATACTGCTTCTGAAGAGGGCCAGATGTTCTTTTCTACAGCTACTGCTTCAGTTTAACTGCACACAAATACTGTACACTCCAAAGCAAACACTTTAAAACCTAGTACAAAAGGGTTACATAAACATATATGTGTGCATATATATATGTCAGAGGTAAATGGAAGAGAGGAAAACTTCCTTGTGACCTCCTCTGGAACCTATGTAATAATTTTACTTTTGCCTAATTCCAGATCAACAAAAAGTAGAAGCATATCCTGCTCAAGCAGACCCTTTTCTTGTGCTCAGATCACAAGGCAAAATCCTTAGAAATCAGCACTGTTCCTCATGTTTTCCATATATGTGAGCATTGTCTACAACTATTATGGCAGAACAGAAACATTTGTGTTACTGCATATAAAAAGAGTGGGAGAAAGAGAAAGCCATAATATCTGCTGGTTTTTTCCAGGTTCTATCAATAAAAAGGAAAAAAAAACCCACACATCTCATTGCGAATACCAAATCAATAAATCTATGTATATACCCAGAAATACATACATATAGATACTTACATACGTATATACATACACACAGCAACATATAGCTTTATTATTTTTTTAGCCACAATAGGAAATACAAGTTGAGCATAATATTAAAGATTCCTGTATATATTTCTTGAATTGCAATGGCATGAGGCCAATTTGCCTTTGTAGCTAAGAAAACGTGCGTTCAGAGAAGCTTTTCTTGAAGTTGTAGCTTTTACAAAGGATTTCCCCAAGTGTTTTCTAGAATATGAAGCCCTCTCTCAATGCTTTTGAGACCACCATGGCTTTGTCAGCTCTCAAAGTGTCCCCAACATTCAGAAGTTACCAAGGTCTGAGGTTTTCTTATTCCATTTTAAAGAAGAAAGTGATGAAGCCCTGAATGCCACTTGCGCTATTTTCCACACCTGCATAAATGTGATCCATTTTTTTCTTTAATTCTAGAGTATGTAAGATGACAGGGGAGCTATGAACAAATAAGAGAGTTGTGTTTCTATTAGTCTAAATCAAGATACGTGATTATATTGTAAACTAATTGTTCATATTCTGAAACTGTGGTTTGTATTTTCCCGTTTATTTCAAATAATTTGCTGTCAAATTTATTCTTTTAAGTTAAATGTGATGTCGTGCATTTATGAGATGTATTCATAGCATATCAGCTAAAATGCATTAGAATGCTACATTGTTTGTTGCTTGGGTCTTTTTAAGTTTTGGCTCAAAATCTGCAGATAGGCGGGTAATCCACAGTGGATCCACTCATAACCTTTACCAGTGAAGTGATTTACAGCAGTTGTTAAACGCCTGCATATAACATTTTGCACTGATTGTGCTATTCCTACATTCTTTATTCCAAAGACTTTGGACTTTCTCTTTGACATCATAATGTTGAGGATATTCAGCCATTGCCTTCAGCTGATCACACCCACAATTTAATTTTCCCTCTCTGACACAAACTCTCCCCGCTAACACCTTTTTAATAATTCTGAACAATACCAGCATCCTAGCTCTAATTCAAACTCATAACCTGGCCACTGTTGTCAATTCAGAGCTTCCTCCAGATCTTTAAATTCAAATTATGCTTCACAGAAACAGCATCCTCTATCACCAAACTACACTATGAAACAATGCAAAACTCTTCGAGCCTAATCAAACCCCTTATGCAGTTTTAAATATATACAGATCCTTAAAAAAGATTGCTAAAATATTTAGGTAAGGAAACTGATAGCCTTCCAAGCTCTATTTTCCTACTATTTGAATATCTTTGTATTCAGATGAAATTTTTTCATAATATTCAAATCAGAAAATGTCCCTTACTACCCTTTCCTATGGCAATAGATTGGATTTCTCCAGAATAGTCTTCTACATATTGGATGACAGCTCTATTGTCTCCCTACAACCTTCTCTATTTTTGAGCAATCAAGCCTAATTATTTTAATCGTTTTTCAGACTTCATTCTTGTTATTCACAACTGCATATTTCTCACTGGTCTATACCTTTCTTAAAGCAGATGTGCTCTAAAGAGGGACACAAAATTCTAGCTGAGATCTTAATAGCAGTGAATGCAGACGAAATAACAGCCTCCTTATAAAGTGTCTCTGTTAATTTAGCAAAGAGATTTCTCTCCTTTGAAACCAATCGCACTGTTAATCTGTATGGAATTCATGATGAATTATAACCTCCAAATGTTTTTCTGCCCTACTGATGCCCAGCGATTTCTATTTTCATGTATTTGTTATATTTCTTCCCCTAAAAGTAGAGTTTTGTTCTTCACTGGATTTATCTTGTTGGTTTTAGACATCATCCCCTTTGTAGCTGTATTAGGAATTCTAAGCCTGCACTTCACAGTATTTGCAATTCTTCTTAGCCTTCATCTTCCGTTTCATACCTGTACCCTCTCTGTCAACATCAGTGATGAAAATACTGACTCACTGAATGTATCCTGGGCTACAAATGATGCTGCCGCTTCTTCGGTCCTGAGGGACTTTCCTGTCCTCCGTAGAATCTCAAAATAATCACGTACAGGTCAAAGACTATTTTGGATAGATCTTTAAGTATTCTTATCAAATGGTTCGTCATGACCTACTAAATGAAAATATTCATCCTTGCCTAACAGTCTCCAGCTTAGTCTGGCCTTATTCACACTGAAAATTAGCTCAGGTTTTCTGGGGATTTTTTAAAGTAATATGATTAAGCCTTTGTTTACTGTACATGTAGAAGGGACAATGAGAATTAATGTGCCATAGATTGCTCAAAAAGCGTCAGGCAACAATGAAAGGGTTTCTCAGTTATTATTAAAACCAATACAACCTAACATAACTTAATTGCAAAGGTCTGCAATTCCATGTCTCTCCATTTTTGTGATTTCCATGAAGTCTGATGGCTCCTTATTCCTCACTCCTCCTTCCTTGTTGTAAGGAGGCGTGTAAGCCTCTTGATCATGGGCTGTGGTTTCACCTGTATCGCTCTGGCAAAAATGCCAGCCCAAGAAGCCTTTTGCCTTCTCATACATTTACTCAAAAGTTTCCAAAAACACATGTGAACTTGACTGAGGAACTAATATGTCAAAAATCAAGAATTCCCAGGCTTAATTTTCAGTAGGACTGAGGAAACTTTCCAGGTCATCTCATGGCCACATGAATAGTTGGGCTAGTACAATTCAAAGGTTGGATATGGGACAGGAATGAGCAACTGTGAACAAATGCCACTTAAATCACTGTGAACAACATCACCATCAAAGATAAACCCCTTCCCTTGTTTAGCAGTTCAGTATTTGAAACACAACATTTACAAGAATTGCACTTGATTCAGCTGGGTTTCCTTCATCGCCAGTGGAGAAAAATAGGCATTTCTAGGACATAATTCATAGTACTGGAAAACGGGCATACAGAGACGGTCAAACTAATGCAGCCTAAAAGTACTTATTTCTTTCTGTTAATACCAAGACTAACCTGATCTAAAGTGGCTTTACAGCAGGCATGTAGCGGCTCCACTAGCAAAGTGCCTTCTCTGTTTGAGAAGAGAGTACCAGAGTTTGCATTGCAGTTCTGACTCAAAACATCCATGCAAAACATATAAATATATACTCTAAATAAAAAAAAAAAAACAAAACACCGCAACTAATTTTTTTTGGATTCTGATGGTAACCTTAAACTAACATGATAATCATATGCATGTAGTTCTAGAACATTTTAAGTCTATATATTTTTCTTCATGTTTTTTTTTCCTTTTGTCTGAAGTTGAGTATCACCAAAACTTTCTTTGCTTCTCCAGTCACTGGTTAAATTATTTCAAAATCTCACTGATTTATGCTATTATTCAGTTGTTAACAGTGCTTTAATTGAGCAATTTGCTATTTATGTAATGGAATTTGTGCCAAACTACTGCATATAAGCACAAGACATTTAACATAATTCAATTCCAAGTGTTCAGTATGGTTCAGTTCAGTTCACTGGCCTCAGTGGCTATTTAACTAATAGATTCCAATGCATATATGTGGGTTTTTTTTAAAAAAAATCATATTTAATTAGAGACTAGAGCAGTGATTTTCAAATCTGCATCTATCTCCCAAGTTTTTTCCCAGCTACAGAACAAGTTTTAACTTTTCAGTATTGTACCCAAAAAACAGAGAATACAGATAAAATGGCTTTTTTCCCTGTTAATTCCCTGTGGTTTTATCAACAAAAAAAATCCTGTAGCTGCTATACTTAGAAAACATAAATGTAGCAACCAGCAGAGCTTGTAAAAAATTTTAAATTGGGTAAGTTATGCCCTTTAAAAATCAAAGTTTTATGCAAGGAAATTTTAAACTACACTGCTTTATTACGAAAAGAAAAATATTTTTTTCCAAGTTAAATTAATTTAGTTATGTCCATTCAAATTAAGTATTTTACTCCATGTTACTTTGTGAGTCAGAGCCTGCCTGACTTGGTAAGAGCTGAGGGTGGAAATTTCAGTATTATGACGCTTGAAATGATATTCCTGCTCTTCATCCCATACTGTGGAAAATAATGTAATTTTAACTCTTCATATAACTTTTTTTTTATTATTTTTATTCTGTTATGTCAACAGCTTTATTTTTGCTCTAGATTGACACTGAGTTGTCACACTTGATCTAATGGAGTCTCTTGGATGAATTCTAATTAATTCAGATGCCTCCTTCCTCACCTTCATCAGCTAGTCTCATGGGCTGAACTTCCTTCAACATGACAGCATTTACTGCAGCTTCTCCTGAAAGTCCCACCGTATGTACCTTATAGGAAATATATTCCTTGGGGAGATCATAACATAGAGGCAATTTGAAAGCTATTAGTAACTTCTGTGAAAACTATAACTCAATCTTTGACAAGCCTGAATAAAAAGCTGAGAGTAAAACACTAACAATCTGAATACCAAAGTCAAAGACATTTGAAATGTGATAGGATTCAGGGACCAAGTTGTCTTCATCTCTAGTTTCTTTAGATCATAATAATGACTGTGTGAGTTTCAGGTTTTACAATACATTTATTCTCTGATATACATAGCACCCATATCAATTTCTTTTCCTCATCCCAGTACACCTCATTATTAAAAGCACCCAAGAAGTCTGAGATCTTCTCTGTGCTTTAAGAGTTTCAACACAGTCAAATAACTACTGAATCACCTCAAACTGATAATTCGGTTTTCAATATCATTTTTGTATTACATACTTGAATTACTTTTCCATGTAATGTATATACTTCTCTCAGTTCAGTACTATATGTACCCTTTTGTCACATATGATACATAGCCCAGCATGTTGGTTTCAGTAAAATGCATAGTAGAGAGCAGCTTGCTAAATGTTACATAGATATCCAGGCTGCATCTGTGTTCTGTTTTATAACTACCTGTTTTAATTGTACATGCTTCATGTACAAAACTCACTTTCCATAAAAATCAGGGGTTTTTTTGGTTATTCTTAAAGCATATAATACAATAAAAGGTATTTTCCAGAATACAATAAATAGAAAAAAAAAAACAACTATACACTTTTTCACTAACTTGTCATGTTTGACAATGTGGAGGAAAAGGATGAATAGTCATAACTGGATTTAAAACAATTCCGTACAGCATCATTATAGTATAAACAGATCTCTCTCTGCATCTGAAGCAGACAACATTCACACTCAAATCTAAAACAAAGACGTAAATACCTAATTACTAGTGCCGTGTAGTTACCAGTGCCATGCTCTGCCACATTTCACCACGGCACAGTGCCAGAGCTGTTGAGTACTGCCCATACTTGTAGTGGGAAACCAAACCCAACCCAGCCCAAAGCCGGGGCAGTTCCCACAGTTCCCAGCTGAGCCAGCAGTTACGCAGGCCAGGGTAATCAGTGCTGCGGAATCACCACTCCAGACGACCACTTGCGAGGCTGGAAACTTATTGGAGAACAGTTTTGGTATTACAGAGACCGGAGCTATGGTCCACGTTAGTGCAAAGTCTGCCTCTGTCATCCTCTTCCTACGAATGCAAGTCTTGAACCCCTAATTTCTGGTTAATTTATGAAAACAACTTCTGATCATTTGTGAAGCAGCAAGTTAAATTGAATCCTATTGACATAATAATTACTCAGTTCCCTCTTTCACCTGTTGATCAATGGGAACTTTCTGCTGCAACCAAAAGGCATCTTATTTTAGGGTAAATGCTATTTTTCTGAAAAATAAGAACTACAGGGATGCTAGGATTTCTAATGTACATAAAATTAAATCAACTTTGAGTAATTTTAGTTTTAACAAACAGAATTCCAAAAAAATGTGAAATTCTAAACATGAGTAAGTGTAGTATTCTCTGAAGAGCTTAGTGGTGTTCCATCTATGCCTCTGTAAAAACAGAATCAGCTTTTAAAAGAATGTTTCTCTATTTTTCAAGATTTGCTTTAACAGAGGAAATGTAATTTTCTCCTTAAATGAACAAAGCGAAATGAGGATCAAGAAACTCTAAAATGGAATTTCAATACGTCTAATGTAAATTTTGTAAAATTACTTTAAATTAACAAAGAACACTGGTAAGAAACTAAAGAACTATGACATGAAAACAGGAAAGACAAGGAACTACGGGAGAGTCCAGCGGAGGGCTATGAAGATGATCAGAGGACTGGAGCACCTCTCTTATGAGGAAAGTTTGAGAAACCTAGGTCTGTTTAGACTGGAGGAGAGAAGACTGAGAGGGGATCTCATCAATGCTTATCAATATCTAAAGGGTGGGTGTCGAGAGGATGGGTCCAGATTCTTTTCAGTGGTGCCCAGCAATAGGACCAGAGGCAACAGGCAGAAACTGGAACACAGGAAAGTTTGTCTGAACATAAGGAAAAACCTCTTTACTTTGAGAGTGCCAGAGCACTGGAACAGGCTGCTCAGAGCGGTTCTGGAGTCTCCTGCTCTGGAGATACTCAAAACCTGTCTGTATGTGTTCCTGTGCAAGTTGCTCTAGGTGACCCTGCTTTGGCAGGGAGGTTGGACTAGATGATCTCTGAAGGTGCCTTCCAACCCCTACCATTCTGTGATTCTGTGACATTCAGTCACAGAATGAAGTAAAAATGCTGAAAATTATTATATGACGAGAGATTGCGTTACATTCAGTACTTACAAATGGCAAGCTAAAAATAACAATTTTATGGTAGCTAGCTATTCAGGAAGAAACATGAATTCAGATTCTAAGTTGGACATTAAGCAAGTCAAAATTGCACAGTAACTAGGGCAAAAAATATTGCAATTGAAACTGATAGGCAGGGTTGGATGTATGATTCAGCAACCTGATCGACGGGCTACCTGTTAACATCCTACCAAGTAAACATTCTGCACTTTCTAGCATTTAACTTGTTCCTGGTAACAAAATAGTTCAACTTCCATCATATTCATGAGCAAAAGTACAGAAAGCAACGTCAAACCCAAAACAAACTAAACTCACATAATTGGACAATGTCAGTATCTGTGATACTAGATAATAGTTACACTATTTGGCAAGTCCACTGCAATTATCATACAAAGTCTGTCCTGACTGCAAAATGACACAATGAAGTGAAGAGTTTAACTGAAAGACTTGCATGGCTAAAAATAGTAAGTATGAAGATTACGAAGTCTAAATGAATCAGTCTTTATTAAGCAGGGGAAAAAGCACTCGGAAAGGTGTTTCAGAAGCAGCGTAAAAACTTACGAATCTGAGCCTTAGACTCCAAGTTCCTAGGTAACTTTGGAAAATGACATGTAAGTTACCTAGGTACCATTAAGATATTTTATCTATCTTAATCTCCATTAAATGCATTCATTCATTGCCCTAAGTACATTCAGAAACAGAGGCTGGAACATAGTTTTTTCCCCATGGGATAAGTAATAGAAAAATATACGAAAGCAGCATTTATTCAAGTGGAGGGTTTGGGTTACATGGTAAATGAATCATCGCCAGAAAAGGATTAAGGAAAACAATCAGGAACAAGAAAACACATTTACATTTTGTATTTGTGTGCTTATGAAAACTGCAGGAATTGGCAAGTAGCAACTAATTGGAATGCAATGCGATGTTCTGTTAAACTGCAATCAGAATAAATGAAATTTATAAAGCTGTGACCTCCCTGTTCCATTACTGGCCCACAAGATTTTTATTCAGGATATTTTTCCCTTGGCTGATGAAGCTTGGACTAAGACTGCCAGACCAAGGGTCCTTTTTCAGTAAGCGAGCTAGTTGAATGTTTGAGAAGCCTGATCTGGGTCATCATTTTTCAAACGTTTATGAATGGAACAGATTTGTCAAATATGCTGAAGTACTTTCTAATGCAATAAACACAAGATTTGTTGCTAACTCCAAGCACTCCCAAACCTCTTGGAGGGAAGGGCAAAAGTGAGAGCAGCTATGAATAAGATCATAGGTAAGTACAGATAAACAGGGTCCACTTAGAGAGAAAACAATACATAATTACTCTAATACGGATTTTAGGAAAGTTTTGCATATGCATTCATAAAAGCTACTGCAGAGGAACAAATTCCTTAAATAACTAAACACAACTAAAAAGATATGAAATATTAAGCACATTTTGGAAATCATGCTTGAAATGGTATAAATAAAAGGTGCTAATCTGTGAATAACAGAATCATGTATATCATAATAAAGGACCATGAAAAAGTAAAAAATAAGGATCATCTGCTTTACAGCTTTTATATTGTGGCTGAACTGAAATCATCAATGTTCTGATTTTATTCTAGATTTACTCCTCATGTGCAGTTGGCAAATCATCTTGGGTGATGTATAGAAAAAGATGAAGCAGACTTTAGAACATTTTTTTTTTTAAATGGGAACCCATTCCTCACCAGTGGTGTGAATGAACAACGCTGTGCTGTGCACACCAGTGGCTCTCAGACTTTTTACACTAACACTTTCACCTCAAAATATTTTTGTCAGTCACCTTACATCTCCATGTCAAATTTAAACAAAGCACTGACAATGGAAAGAAGGGAAAAGATATGGGTCCAAAGATCTGTTATAAGACATTTCCTAGCAGACCGCCCTCTATCAAGGGTCTCTAGATTCAGACTGGAAGCATTGGCTTCATCCTCTACTGGCCAGATCACTTAGGCAGAGGGAATCATTGCCTGCAAGTGTTGGGAAGAGACTCTTTATCAGGGAGCGTAGCGATAGGATGAGGGGTAACAGTTTTAAACTGAAAGAGGGGAGATTTAGATTAGATATTAGGAAGAAATTCTTTACTGTGAGGGTGGTGAGGCACTGGAAGAGGTTGCCCAGAGAAGCTGTGGATGCCCCATCCCGGAGGTGTTCAAGGCCAGGCTGGATGGGGCTTTGAGCAGCCTGGTCTAGTGGGAGGTGTCCCTGCCCATGGCAGGGGGCTGGATCTAGATGATCTTTATGGTCCTTTCCAACCCAAACCATTTTATGATTCTATGATTCTGCACAAAATTGCAAGAACTAAGGCTCAGTTGCTGTCTGCCTGCCTGAGATTTCAGGATCAGGCCCATATAGTTTGTTTATATCTGTTTGCTCACAGTTTGGCTTACTGTCATTTTCCTAGGATGATGCTAATATCATATTGCCCCATATTATGAATCACAGATAAGCATATGACCATTTATTTTCTCGTTACTCATTTCTGCTTTATTCCATGAATAGGCAGAATAAGGAAATTTGCAGGCATCCTGCTTCTGTATAGACTGAAGGACACACCAGGGAAAAATGCTGCATGTACACACACAGAATCTCATCATCACTGTCTTTTTGGGCAGCAGCCAATTTATTCATCAAAGCACTCAGTTTTACATCTTTTTTTAATATTCTATATGGAACAATAAAACAGCAAGACACTGGAAACAGATAGCTAATGGTTACCTTTTTTTTGGTCTAGCAGATTTACAACTATATTTAGAAAATGTCTATGTGTTCTAAGATGCAGAAGAGGAGAAATGAATTGTGTCCCATACAAAATACAGAAGTTTCCGACACATTCAAAAACTTGAAAGGTACCTATGATAATTTACGGATAAAATATATGTTGTCACTTTGCTTGTTTTCTTTTATGTTCTTTGCCACATGGAGGTGATAAGAGACTAATTTCCCAGAGAAAGCTAACAAACATTTCTGGTAGTCCTCTGACAGCTGATACTAAGAAGTACTGTGCAAGTGTCAGTTCCACAGAAGTCTCCCCAACCACACACGGTTGTCTGTCTGGCTCTGATAGGAGAGATGCCAATTTGTAACCTCTGTGGGTGATAAGGGAAACAAAGAGCTCTGGATTAACTACAATAACAAAAGTTCTCGGTAAAACAATATGCACAGACTGCTGCATTAATACACATTTTCTTATGCTGCTCCTTTTCGGTTGAGATAACGTTTATCTTTGAAGAGGCTGACTTGTGCCATTGTGTTCGCAGGTCACAGCTCCCAGGAATAAGTTTTGTAGGACTGACAAACCCATTCAGGCCTACAGGACTATCATGTACTCAAAGTTTATCCCTCATGTGGCTCAGTCCAACAAATGGAAGAACTGGAGAGTTAGAGAAGGAATAAGATGCTGGAGTTCTGCTGTGGGATAACCTGCTTGGTCTACTACCACTGTCTCAGCTGGCTGAAGGTCTTCCGCAATGCTGAGTCACATCTGCCAGCCCAGTTATCTGCAGATAATTTGGATCCCTAAAGAACATCAAACAGCACAAGATGCCTTTATTGGCAGCTCCTCACCAGTGGAGTCTAGAGACCAAGTTAGCTGATAGGATGGTAGGTGTCTACCATAGAATGGGCTTAAGATCTTTCCAAAGTTTGCTGATTTATGTTAACTAGATCTGTATTGACTGTAACAAGAACTTAGAGATCTTTTCTAAGTATACGTGAAACTGAGATCTATTTTTATATGAACATTCTAAACTAACATCTAGCTTTACACATCTGAATCTGGACACTGAAGTGGATCTCATCCTATGCACCACTGTGGTTAAGTAACATCACAAGAGGGAAATGACGCACCCAGCTGGTCGGTTGGTTCCATGGAAACTGGCTTGCTCCCTGCTGTTTTCCACTATACAGAGAGGCAGAAAATACTAAAAAGAACAGCAACAAAACCAAAAAAGCCCCACTGCATCTTAATGTCTAATGAGAATCAGCAAATTTGAGTAATAAAAGCAAAAAAGCTTTCAAAATGAAAAGCTCTCTGAAGCAAATTTTCCAGGGTACCCAGTTGGAAAAATGCTCCCAGCTGTTTTCTTCCTTACTAATATTGCTAGTCACAAGGTGGATAAAAAGGGGAAATGGTATGTTACCATAAATCCATGCACACAACAATAAATTGCAAGGTTTTACAGAACACGTCTCTTAGATCAGCATTTCATAACAGAAGAACAGCAACAGTGATCATTTCTCAGATTTAAAAAAGGTTGGGCACTGACCTGGGCCAACTGACCTGGCTAATAACATGGCATAAATTAGAGGCAGAGGTGGGAATAAAAATATTCCACTTTTGGGTTATCAAAATGTCCAATGAACACATCTACTATCCACACTCCTCTGATATAGTTCAATACTGACCCACCCTGTCACAAGACATCAGCTGGGAGAAATTAATGAAAAAAGGAGAAACCACTTTTTCACCATTACTGCTCAATGCTAAAGGTCAATGGAAGGCTGAACGCCAACTTTGACTTCTGGCTGGAAAATGTTCCTCACAGAAACACAAGTCAAAAACCTAATGAAATTTTCTTCACAATACTTGCCTAACAATGATGCACTTAAACAGTTCTTTTTGTTTTCAAATTGCTTTGCAAATATTAACTAATTAGTAAAAGATGAAGAAGAGCATTTTAAGTAAAACATGGGATGAAAATGAAACAAACAAAAAAACATGATACCTTTTTCTGCAGTCATAGTATCTGACAAATAGAGGTGATTTTTAATTACACTGAATGCCTAATGATTACAAATTGCGAGGTATCAGTGATCAAACAGCTTTCTATTAGACCGTAGCAGTTACCGGGAAAATACAGAGAGCAGACTTTTCAGATACAGTTTATACGTCCCCCAGAAGATATTTCTGACTACTTTTTCTGTACTTCTTTTGTAACAATTAGTCACATTTTGTGATTTATCATGTAATTGGGTTTATTTTTTAATGTATATTCACAAAGCCCAAAGACAGAACACGTCCACGAAGAAGCAGGGGTTTAAATACATGTTTTATATATAGCGAAGCAAATTTTCATAGATACAACCATTAAATCACACATTGTAGTGAAAGAGATACTAAAATAGATCCGAAATGGATTTTTAAATGAAATAGTGTAGTTAAAAGGCTAAAGAAAGAGTATTTCTTCATTTCTTTTTCTCAGTGGTAAAAAATGACTGATTAATATATTTTATTGATAAAGCCTTCCAGTGTCCTCAAGATCCCAATTACATACTTCTTTGCTAATTGAAACTTGAAATAAAATCACACAGCTTACAACAACTGCAGACTGGAATGGTTACTAGCATCAACCTTCTGTCACATTACACAAGGATTTCAAAGTAGTTTCGTATAAATGATTCACATTGGATATGTCTGGTTTGATCTTGTTGCTCCAATATAATATATATATA
>VYZM01003387.1:197512-220756 GCA_013398915.1 Dromas ardeola
TAATTTATCTCAATGCTAGTAAGTGAAGTGAAGAATACAAAACTGAAGGACATTTGGAACTAAAAATGACTAACACCCAGAGTTACTTTGCCTCAATTTCTTTGTGCATCCCAAGCTATAAATTCATATATGGATTTCGATTAAAGGAAGAATACTCCCTCACTATTACATTCACATTCACTTGCTTCTACATTGCAATTAAATGAAGGAAAAAGTCAAAAATGTTCAGTGTGTGACTCCAGCCTGTCTGGGTATCTGTAAAGCCAGCACCAGCTTCTTCATGAGCAAGCATTACTTATCAACAAAATTGATCCCTTCTTGAAAATAGGAGAAACAGCCAATTGTGGTACAAATAATGAAATAAGGACTCATCCTCAAATTCAGAAGCTTCACAGGTTAGAAGAACATTCACAAATCTCTGATATATCAGATTTCTCACAATTATAAAATCACATAAATCAAGATAAACTTGATTTAACTCAGCACATTTATATATTCTAAAAATATTAGTTGGGGAGGGTGTTACTTATTCAACTAAATGGTTGTTACATTTGTAATAAAGGTATAGTTATTTAGAAATATATTTTTTCCTTTCTTCACTGTCACTCACTATTCACCATTTTGCTGTTCAGAAAAGAAGCCTTTGGAATATCTACTGTCAAAATGAAACAACTGTACCAAAATTTATACTGGCCCAATTATAACGATTGCTGCCTATAATCTATACCTGTGTTCCAGGTCCTTCTTTAATAGTCGTCCTCAGCAAGTGTCAGACACACTACTTCAAAACACAGTTCTTGCTTTGGAAAGATAAAGGGTAGAGAATAAGAAGATGCAATCTCATGAAAAGCCATATGTAACAGGATCATTTTTAGTAAAACAGGAAAAATTACATCAAACCTGTTCCTCTTTAACTAGTCTGCACAAGGAGTAAGATCATCACTGTAAGTGAACTTGTACCATGTACAAGTGCCAGTGCAACTAGAGAGATAACAACTAATTTATACTGTTTTATTCTAATATGCTTCTTACTGAAAAAAATACTAATTCTTTGCCCAATCCATTTATTTATTCAAGATTTTTGTCTCTTCTGTTTAAATTCCTAAGTGTTTCTTTTTCACCATTGGTTAATTCTTCACAGTACAGCTGTGCCCAAAGCCCTAGCTCTGGACAACAGTATACCTAACAAACGCAGAATACGAAGATCTCTGCCGCTAAGTCACAAATCTAAAGAAAGACTTTTAAAGGTAGAGATTTACCATCTTGGCATTTACTGCTAAAAGACAGTACAAACTGTCTTTTAAGAAATTAAAACCGAAACCCACTGTTTTAATTATTGGGGTGAGCCTCTTCTCAATGACATGCTGCTTCCCATTCTGTCTTTGCAATGAAATTCTTGAATCATGAGCAGTTTAAATACAACTACATTAAAAATATGTTATTATACTAAGAGGAAGCTTTGAAGTGTTAAATTCTGGGAATTTAAAAGGGAGACAAAGAGGGATTGAAGTGCTGGGAAATAAATAATCACACCTTAGTGGCACTTCCTGTTAAGTCAGTAAAATCACTCCTAGCTCAATAAACACCATGGCCTTCAGCTGCAGATATTGCATAGCCACAACGTGGTTAGTACATCGTAAAGCACAAAAATATTTGAGTTATTCCCTGAATAATCCTCCACTTACGACTTCACAGAATACTACAAATGAAAGAGACGTCTGTTGCTATCAGGATGACTCCAAAGAGCAGAGTGGACACGAGACAATGGGCACAAATTTAAATGCAGGAAATTCCATTTAATCATAAGCAAAAATCTTTTTTTACTGCGACTATTGTTGAATATTGGCACAAGTTGCCCAGAGAGGTTATGAAATCTTCCTCCTTGGAGATACTAAAAACTCTAATGGACATGGCCCTGAGCAATCTGCTCTAGCACAGGGTTGGACAAGATGACCTCCAGAGGTGTGTTCCAGCCTCAGCAATTCTGTGTTCTGTGTGAGAAGGTATCTAACATACGGAATAAAAGACTGGATCCAGCAATCTCTTCTGCAATCAATGTTTTTTTTTCAACCATAAATGAACACGGGGAATTCAAGGAAAGCACTCACATACAATGAATTACTTACAGGAGTTAATTTTTTGTATGATGAGGATAGGTTTGGGACTTCTAGAGGGATATTGAAAATAATGTGATATTGACTTACAAAAGAACTTCTCTCAGGACAACCTGCAGTTCCAGAAGTGTAACAAATTAATATGATAACCATTCTGCAAAAAGAAATTGTTCCCTTGTAACAGTGTAAATCAGAAACAACTTCATACAAGACAGTTAAGATACACAACTGTGAAACTGGGATAGTGTTAAGCATCTTTCTGCAGTGCAGAAATTGTCTCCTTGTCACCCAGTTCAGTGCCCATTGTAACATGTGGATCTTTTCAAAACCCTGGAAGAGCAACTGGCCTATCTCTAAGAGAATGATACCCAGCCACTGGGATCAGCTCTGGGGCTTACTTCCCAGCTGGTGGATTTAAATATGTTTGCAGTCCAGATGAAAGGGAGAAGGATAAATGCATGCCTCTAGGGACAGGATGTTCCTAGAAGAGCAGTTCTTACAGCATCTTTCTGTAGAGATGGCTGAAGGACCATTGATGCTGCCTGAGTGAAAGGAAAATGAAGTTTTTTTCTGCTGTTGTGGTTCACCGCTCAGAGATGCCTGGCTTTTTGCTAGATGGCAAATGAGAATTGACTGGAGATTCCACATTAGCTGTCTGACACCATGTGGAAGGACACTAGAGGCAAGACCAGCCTTGCACCGACTTTCCCCAGAGTTATTCCCTGCTGTCTGATCTCAGTGACCACCTCAAAAAAAAAAGAACTGTGGAAGAATGTTTATCCTGTGTTTTCTGTCATCTCTTTCTTGTATTTACCTTAACAAAAAGGATGATCTTTAGGGCAGAAACTATATAAACAGAAATATAAGCCTATATTTGCACAGTTTCAAAAGTGTAACCCACTGTCAGGTATGCCAAAATAAATAATTCAGCATCTAGCTCACTAATCATTAGTCAGTGAGAAACGAGGGGAAAACATGGTGTTTATAGATATGCAAGATCTCAAAAAACTGAATACCGATATAAATTACGTCACATCAGTGCTCGGGGAAAATGCTGCTAAGAAAAACCAGAGCAAAACCCAAAATGACATCAGTAACAAAAGCATCAGACCTTCTGTGTGTAAAAAAGAAAAATAGAAATAAGGATCTCTTTCCCTTGCTTAAGAGTGGGAAAGACTTTCACCTTACTTAAAAACACAAGATGAATGGAAAAAAAAGGATAAAATCATTGTTACACAAATAATTATTTTATTTCATTTTGTACTTACATATACTCTTCAATAATTCATCTCATTCCTTAGGCAATGTGAGTATTTGTTGCAAGTTGCTTATCTCACCAATATGAAATGGAAGCAAGACTTATGCCCTTGAGACATGAATAATAATAACACTGAGCATCTGACTCAGTCCACCAGGGCAGTAATTTGGTCAGGTTTAAAGAAATAAAATCAGAATTCATAAAGCACTGAAAGGAAAGCCGAGAACTCAGCTACGTAGTCTACAAAATATGCTTCATGTTTCTATGCAGATTTCAGTTTAGCTCTCATTTAGCACATGGAAGTCGTTTTTAAAAAATGGTGTAACAGCTGTGGGGTCGCTGAAAAGCTGGGGGCTATGTTACATAAAAGTTGGCTATAACATGGAACAGCAGGTCCTCATGTCCCTTAAGTACTTTTGATGAGTCATCTCTTGAGATTTTTAGACACCTGGACTCTACCTCTGCCTGAGGAAATATAAGTGACCCGAAGTGTATAGAGTGTGGGCATCTCCTGACAGAGACCAAAGCTTCCAACTGTGAAACGTTCACAGGGAAACGTCAGCCTCGTTATCCACGACTGAACAAATGCCTGTGCCAACAGGTAGATCATCTGCTGTTGGTTGTGTTTGTTTTTTTTTTCAATTTCTATTCTTTTCAAGAAACATTTGTCACAAATATGCAGCAAATTAATTTTCCATATAATGTATCATAATTAAGTATATATTATGTTATTAAATTATGATATTGTGCATTATAATTAATTATATATTACAATATAGTAAATATATTATTAATATATCATATAGAACATATGCCACAGATTATAGGATTAACCAAAACACATTTTAGCAGCTAGCCTCAGCAAATACAGGAGTTTGGACTAAACTAAAATTTAATCTTAAAGGGTCTTGCTGATGTAAGTGGATTGAGGTTTACACCTAATACATGCTAGTCACTGATAAACTATTTTTCATTGTTTCTCACACACTATTTGCAGGTGAGATGTGGGAGCATGACAAGCAACTTTGCAGTGCTAAAAATACAACATCTTGGGGGAACTGACAGATTCCATGCCGGAATCCATGATTTAATAAAATAGCTTGCACTTCCTTGTATTAATGTTCCAAGAGGAATACAGTGCCACAATACAAATTCATTTTTCATATATTCAACATCATTCCCGGCCAAGCACATTTCTTCTCTCAAGCTGACATCTTCTGTACTTGAGAACATCAAAAGGGACAGTAAAAAGCATTTGGAAGGTCACATTTCCGCAACAAGCTTTCTACAGACTTCATTCTGAAGCACAACAAGTCTGCATAAAGCTCTTGTTTGATTCAACTGAACAGCCCATTTTGCAGCTCTAACTCTGCTGGTTTAACTGTGTGACTCAGCCGGCAGCGACAGAACAGTTGGATGCAACCAAAATGACATTCACTAAAGTCAAGATTTATATCTTTGTTTCTTTTTTTACTTTTTAGCACTGCAAAACTAAAAGACTCCCTTACTGTCAAAGCTGTCTTTACGTTTTACCCCCACAAAAAGTAATATTCCCCTGAGGCTGGGATCACCTCTAGGTGTGACAGTCAATCAAGGGAGTAATAAAGAGGATTAATATCATTTCTATCACAAAGGTGAAGTGATCTTGGAACATGAACATCTGGGTGAACTTCAACTCCTGCACAAACTTTCCATACCAGTTAGACACTCTATCAAGGTTTCAGAGGCTTTGACCATATTAATTTAATTAGAGCCATAACAGTGCCTCCAGGCACTGCAATTCAACACCTGATGTCGTTTAAATGTTTGATGGATCACTAGCCTTAGCTTTTGACCATGTAAATAACACCATCCCAAGCAATCTCCAATGGGCAGGCTGTAGGAGTTAGCCTGGGCCAAGTATACATGTGACCACTTCACTTTATTGGGTGAAATAGTTCAGTTCTAGGGGAGTGTGTCATTTTCTGCCAGCAGGTCTCAGCACCTTCTGGATGCACCCAAATCACCTGTGTAAATGTAGCTGAAGAACTGACCCATAATCTATTCTTAACCTGGATGAAGTAATGAGGACTTTTGCCACAGAAGCTAGTGGGCTGTGATTTTAGGTACAGACTTCATAAAATCATAGAATCACAAAATCATAGCATGGTTTGGGTTGGAAGGGACCTTAAAGATCATCAAATTCCAACCCCCCTGCTATGGATAGGGACACCTCCCACTAGACCAGGAGTTTCACACAGTGAGGACATGCATTTAGCTCCTATCTAACACTGCTATGCTGAGACCCCATGACCCCAAGCCCAGAGCCTGGTGCCACTGCTTCTAACCCCACATGATGTCCCCACACACCTGCTACAGCTGCTTGGGGATCAACCGATGGCTCATAGCCTGCAGCACCCAGAGCATGAAATAGACAGTGATGGTCCAGTGCAGCAGAGGAAATGTCCCATAAAAATGCACGTTCCCCACCAGCAGCCTAACATTAAGGATCCTCCCACGTTGCTGGACTGAGCCCCAGGTGTGCTGATGATGTGGCCTCAACAGTAGAGATATGGCTTAGCTTTCACCCATCCTGTGGCCTGATGAGAAACATTCAGACACTGGATTTCTCAAAGCTTGAAGGATCCACATACACCAGCTTTCTGTTCTGTAAAACCAAATCGCTCACACTTCCCCACCGTGATAATGCGCTGTGAAACCAAAGTCAAACTGTTTCCTAGACATTCAGATGCTGTGTTCACCAGCAGCATGTAAGTCTTTACATAAATAAAATTAATTTATCCAGTGCTGTAGAATGAAGCTACTTGACATCAATGCCAAGGAAAATTCTTATGAATGACTAGATTTTGCAAATTAGAAAGGAATAAACTCCATTAAAACATGGCTATCACAAATTGTGCTGCATTTATTTGACAAGTTATAGCTCAGTAATCTAGCAGATATGCTGTAGTACATTTCATAACTGCAATTAAGACTTAGTAGTATGAGACCTCACTACAGCATCTGCTATTTAATCCTTAGTGAGGGCTGTAAAAAAGAGACAAGGATTTCTTTTCTTTTCTCCCTCTCTTTTTTTGGAAGATTATAAAGTGAACTGCTTAATGAAGTGCAGATTATCATTATTTTACTGAACATAACCATGACACAATATTTACACATAATTAATTTATCTCTGACTTTCCCAGCCATAAAGAAGCTCAGAACGCAGGGGAAAAGGAGGAGGAAAAAAGAAAAAAAAAAAAGGATGATTTGAATTTCTTTGTTATCTTTTAGGGAAAAATGGAGGGAATCCAGGGGAAAAACACCCAAAGATAGTTGCTGGTTGCACAGTGATCACAGTGATGCTAAATACGGCTCCCAACAGCAGGCACAGAAGTCAGAACTGTGCAACAGATCTGTACAACGGTGCACGGGGGGATCCCAGCTGACAAGGAAGCAACACAGCCAGGCCCTGGATCAGGTCAGTATGTTGAGCTGGCCAATTCCTTTGGCATTCCAGTCACTCATCCCTATTTATGAAACTGGCAGTATAAGAATATATCTTCTTTTTGTCATCTGAGTATCTCCTGTGCTGGAGACACTCGCTAATCAGAATCGATAAACTACCTCATGAGCACCCCAACTCCGACTACCACTGAAGAAATGCAGAAGTTGAATTAAAACTTATGAATATCAAGAATGAAAACTAAAACAAACTAATATTTCTCTTATTTACCTTCCGGATCACAAAACTGGGACTAGAAACTGCATGAAGAATATAAATAAGAAGTTCACATTCAGCCTCCTGATCTTGGCAGCCAGATTTCCTTGATGCTCCTCAGAACCTGCAAGGTATCTTTAGCATCCCAAAAAATGCTACTGTCCCAAACATGCTTAATGACTGATTTTCTGTTGAGAGCTAGTAGTAAACTGAAGTTCTTTTCACCTTTACACATTAAATACTGAGAATAAATTCAAATCTGTATGTTTAAAGAGCTTGGTACCGAGATACAAACCTCACCCCATCAGACTTCAGAAAAAAAATTCATTCACAGCAGGCCATATCAAATTGTTATTAGTTTAGTAAAAAATCTGTTAGGTGTTGAATTTGCCTTTCATAAAGAGATTGGTCCATATCTGGCTAAATCCTCATTACAAACCAAGTCTACTTGGTAGTGAGTTAAAAACACATATCATTATTAAATGTCAGCTTTATGATTTATAGGACACATTTATGGGAAGGGTGGATCTCTGATTGGATTGCCAGGGAGTAAATACACAAACCAAAATGTATTTGTTATGAAACGAGCATTGTTTTTCAGGGCGTAAGTAACATCAGGATGAGACTTGTTGATTTCTGAGAACCAGCTGACGCTGTGCAAATATCCTAAGAGCTTTTTAGCTGAAGGAAACAGAGGAAGAATTACATGAAGTTAAAACTTGAGAAGAGGTAGCTATCAGTTGTGGGATAGTTGTTTATGTTTGAGCATCTGTCTCTAAATACAGCAGGTACCCTATTAGTTGTATATTTTCAACAGAATGTATTCTTTTATGCCTTAAGTAATAACGCTGTTGGAAAACTATAGCCCATCCCTCAGTCAATCAATTTTAAACAGGGGGACTAGTCCATTCTTTAGGTTCTCAATACCCCAAACACAAGAATAAAGATCTCCAAGATGCCGAAGTGTGCTCCTCCACTAATCTGCAAGGCATAGTTTAAAAGTCAGTAAAGTAGGATATGAGTTTTGAAGCCACACATCTGAGTAGCAAGCATTAAACACAGTCTTCATTGCATTTAGCAGGATAGCAGGAAGACCATCTGTTTAGGTGAGGAAAACTGCCTTCACAGCAACTACTCCTGTGCTTCATCTCCCTGTCAATTTGGTCCTCCAGACTGCTTCATTATTTTTCCTTGCCTTCTTATTTGCTTCGCTTGGCCAGTTCTTTGTCCCTCCTGTAGCTTGAGAGCAGGGTAACACCACCAGCAGCCATGCTGCTCTCCAGCTGAACAGAGCAGGGCAGTTCCTGCAATCCTTGGCCCGTCCCCAATTGTGCATGAAGGAGAAGAGGGAGTGAAACAGGGGAAAGAAAACTCTCTCAAACACTCAAGGGAAGGGAGAAGTGAGCGGAGCTGCCACTGAGCTACTGGGCCATCTGCTCGCCCTGGCCTAGCTCTGAGAAGGGTGCAGGCTCACAGCTAGAAGGGGAAACAACATCAACTCCTTCACCTCCTGAAGCAGGTCTGACTCACTGCTGGAGGCAACTGATCAACCAGGAAGATTGCTTCCTGAAAGGAAAAAAAAATAAGGTCTGCACGTTCCTGAATTATCTTGTAATTCCTTTAATCCTAACAAAGAAAGAAATGTAAACCAGAGAACAATCCTGCAAAAAAAAGGCAAACAGAAATAGGCGATCCTCTAGCTCAACAGGAATATAAGGGGGTTTTGTGGGTTTTTGATTTGGTTTGTTTGGTTGGTTGTTTTTTTTACATGTGCACAGAGATTTATTTCAAGCCCTACATAGCTGAAGGGACAATTTTCACTATGTGAACTCCTGAGCTAGTTCCAGGAACACCGAAGAGCAGGTCATTACATTATTACAGCACAGAGTACTTCATCGAGGACAAACTGAAAGTATGGCAGGAAAAAAAAACAACTATGCACACTTTTAAAAAAGGCTCTCCTATTTAAAAGCATGAGGATTGAATAGGAGGTTATGAACTGGGTATTTCTAGCTTCCATCTCATTCTTGAATTTTGCAGACATAAGCAGTATAATAAAGGAGGAGGAGATGAAGAAATAATGTCAGCTTCTAAAAACCACATTGTTTCTCCTTGCCTTGATTTATACAGAAATCTAAATATAATAATGTATGGATTCCCTTAATTGTAATTAACAGGGCAGAGGTTGTGATTCGTAAGGGTATAATTACTGGATTTTTCCAGAAGAACACAAATGAGAAGAACTTTGAAAGAACAGAAGGAAAAACTATCACAAGCAAAACTGAATAGAAAGAATGTAGAGTACTATTGCAGCTCAACAAAAACTGAGAATGCTAATTATAAATCACACAATTGTATAGGGAAGTCCAGTTCACTCATTCTAATTAAAGATGTCTTCATGAACAGTCTAAAAAGCCAGCTGAAATTAAATTTTCTTAAAGGATTAAAGCTGCAAAAGCAATAAAAATACTTAGACCAGAACAGCAAACTGCCAAAGGCACATGATGTTCCAGAGCAACGCAGAAAAGAGAAACATGTCAGAAGCATTTATTTTCGAATTCCTCATAAATAAGCCAAATTGGAAGGGAAGATACCTTCAGTTTACCCTAGCACACAGTGTTCACAACCCCTTCCCTTCTTTCAATTACTATACACCATTAGTACTCAGTGAATTAGATTGTTTCAGAAAAATTAGCAAAGAATTCAGGTGTTAAAATTAGACCCACTGAAATAATTATTTATCAGCTGGAAGACTGCAACTATACACCATAATGTGTTCTGTAACCACTATTCCACTTTTCAATAATTAAATATTCATTGGACTACAGAAAGAGACAGACAGACTCGGCAAGCCTAAGGGTTCGGAGATAGGAGATCAAAGCTCAAACCTTTGCTCCAAAAATGGCTTAAAAGAGAGCTGAATGTGGGATTCCCTCTGTCCTGGGGAATGCCTACATAACTGCATGATATTTGGGACTATAAAGTGAGGCAACACTGCTATTTCAGCTTCTGAGAGCAAAACAACTACTTCTCCTGAAGAACTGAACCTTTTAACAGTTGAACTTCCTGTATATATAATTTCAACATATTATTGACATTACTTCTAGCCTAATAAAACAAATAGGGTCACTTAACAGACTCAAGCACTGGTCAATAACTATCCATCCCATTTTACTGTTAGCACGTGTCCTGATTTGATATTACCTCTGCCAAAAATTGGTCAGTTTGAGGGACAGCGCTAGACAGACCCTAGATGAGGCTCCCTCTTGCAGGAGGACAAGCAAGTTTAACTGTAGGGATGCAGCCTGGGCTGTGGAAGGCCGGCAAACAGGCTTCACTAGAGACACAACTTGGGAGGCCACAGCATCAGGCAGATTTCTTGGAAGCAACAGAAACAGCAAATAACTGGATTCTACCCCACAACAGACATACTCACAAGGAAAATGTGAAAGAACACTGGAAGGATTTTGCTGTTAAAAGGTCCACCAGCACTGAAACTTGGTGAATTTGGAAGACAACAGTAACACGAATTTGCCCAGACTGCAGTCTTTAATTGGAAGCAGTCATCCCCAGCAGAAACGAGAGCCATCAGGAGAGCCTGACGTCCCATAACTGCTGGTTCTCGGGCACCTGATGTGCTCCAGAGTTTTCAGACAACTAAAGAAGAAAAGAATTACGGTGAACTTAATAGAGGTGTAACACAAAAGACAAGCAGACGTGGTGCTTAGGGACATGGTTTAGTGGTGGTTTTGGTAGTGTTACGTTAATGGTAATACTTAATGATCTTAAAGGTCCCCTCCAACCTCAACGATTCTATGACTCTATAAAACTGAGGGGGAAAAAAAAAAAAAGGTACAAAAAGAAGGCCAAAGGAGAATTTTCAAGTGACGTGGCATATGATACCACACATGGAACCTCGCCTGAGCTAAAAAAGGCAGTATTGCGTTTTGCAAAGGCGAGATAAATTCCTAATAAAAATGAGACTGTAATTTGGATCAGTAAGAATATAAAACAGAGAAAGAATAGTTACAATTGTTAGAGTCAACCCTTGATAAAACAAACTAAAATTTACCAGTCGAAACAAATTATCTAACAGAATGAGGCTTATCACAAATGACAACACTTTTGCATGAGACCGTATCCAAAATACTCAAAAAAAATTAAAAAAGAGACCTGAGGCAGTAAGGCAGATAGAGTTCAAAGCAGCAGCACAGCAAAAACAACACACACAGTTGCATACACTGTCAAAATGAAAACAAGCCAAGAAAATGCCCAGGAGATACAAAAATGTTGCAAATGCGGCCAGCAGATACATAGCATACACGAGAAAAAACAGGGTCTTTTTTCATCAGCATTTTTGTAAGAGTGATACATGATGTTGTGAGGAAAGAAGGGAGACAGGAGACAAAACAGACAACAAGAGGATCTCAGCTGATAGCTCAGACATTCACAAACTGCCACTGTTTCATAAACATCTGATAGTGTATGTGCTTATGCTGGGAACTGCAGCAAACTCAGGTGTTGACACTGGCACTTAAGGTTATCAAATTGGACAAAATGGCAACACCCCCCTCATAATGCCAGAGGAAATGGCATGGACTCCCGCTCAGCCTACAGCTTTCATTTGGAAGATCTCAGAAGGCACTAACCACAGCAAGATGAGAAAACAGAGGTGCCAGGATAAGAGGACTCACAAGCTCTTAATATTTAATTTTCTAGAAAAGCCATCAGGCCCAAGTAAGACCGCTTTAAAAATTAATCAGGCAACATTTGTGAGCTGAAGTCAGAAGCTACTTGTATGTTCTTGAATGGGGGTGTTATATTCATTTGATCTTCATTTAGTTTTTTGTACTTTTGTGGATCGACCTCACCAGACAGAACCTGCGAGAGGTATTTTGAGACTCCTGTTGGCAAATGCAGCCACTGAAACAAGAAACAAATATGGTCTTTTTCTTAAAGGCAAAGAAGGAAGCCTCAACAGCACTCAGATAGCCACAGTAGTTCATACACTGACTGCACAGGGCTTGGGGCTTTCCTGGAAGCTGGGAACTAGTAAGGCAAGGGCCACTTACTAAGGGATTCCGTGCGCTAGCAGTGTGACAAACTCAGTATGACTGCAAGAATATTCTAAGGAAACTAGGAAAGTCTATTTATTGAGAGTAATTCTCAAAAAAAAAAAAAAAAAAAAAAAAAGCCTTGCAAGTACGCAAGTACTCTACAGCCACTTTAAAGAAGTTTGGCAATTACAGAGTAATGACTGTAACAGGGCAAATGTCCCTTGTGGAACAAAAAGGTTTTGAGTTTCATGAGAAGTGTGCATTTCTAAAGGGTCTTTCTTGGTTTCAGCCTCTCTGTGGACAGGAATTAAGGCTAAATTTGTAGCAGCAATGTCCTATAGACTAATGGATGTCTGGCACGAGAAATTCTGATAATGGCTTCTGCTTATTTCATTATAACCTCTGTATTATAATGTATCTCAGAAGCTATTTTAATATCTACCACATTTTTCAAACTGCCATTAGTAAAAGATAAGCAGAAGAAATTTCCAATGCATGAAATCCAGATACCTACATTCCAGAAAGTTCCAAACAGGAGAATATTGTTAGTTTTCTCTCTTTAGAAACAATGAGCATTGCAATAAGCAGTTATGGTTCCTACTGATAGACAAGAATAGCCGTTATTGAACCAAAATTCACTCATTTGCAGTTAGAGGAAACTATAGTAAAGGTAAAAGCAGGAAATTTTCAGTATTTCATTCTTTAGTTTCTTTATTTACATGAGAAAGCAGCTTGTAATTGTAAAATCTAGTAGCTATTTGAGAATGATGGAAGTAATTCCCGAATCAGGCTGCAAAGGATTCATTTCACTTTATTTTTATAGCATTTGAATGCTTTTTGTAAAGTTACACAGTATGACATTGACTATTTGTTTCTTCATCTTCTTCCCTGGAGTCCAGTGCAGTCTTGTATGGCTCACAGATCTCATGTAAGTGTAGTCATACATTTTTGCTAGAAAAGGTGGTGCAATGAGTGACAAGAATTTAATTACTGTGGACAATACGTTCCGGTATTCCATTCATGCCTCTAGTGCAAAGTCATGCTCAGGCAGTATATAACTAATTCTAGAAATAACTATAATTTCATAGCAAAAAAATGAGCATCAATCATCTCTGTCCTTTACTGATTACCAAAGTATCTTTAAGCATAGTGCCTGCAAGAATTTTCGCATGCAAGTATTTCCCCTCACATGGTTTTACTGTTTCTTCAAGAATAATTATAGCAGTGTTTGTGAACAAAGCGCACAAGGCACTAAATTTTTGCCTTTTAAAAATATTGGCAAAATTCCAGTATAACACAGTCTGACTTCTACTAGCACTGATCTGAGGAAATCATTTCCAAATTCAGCCTTTAGTAGCACTATGACACCCTACTTATATGCAAGCGAATTCCAAGACGAAGCGTTTTCCTTTTTCACAAGAGAAGTTTATATTAATATTACCGTAGAATATAATATTGAACTATCATATACTTTATCTCAGGAGATTATTTAAAAGGAAACTACTGAGTCGTATTATGCATTTTGACCCTTGTTACCTTTTTTATATTGGCTTATTGTTACTGAGTTTTTATTTAAGATAACTTTCAATTACTTATTAATAATATTAGAACTTGAGTCATTAATTGTCCATTGCTCTATATATGCTAATATCAGCGTAGACCACATTCTGGCTTCATTAACTTCCCTATATCCCCAAAATCTCATCCCACTATAGTGTCTTAAATTCACTGTTATAAACTGGGAGTAGACAATGCAGATGTCAAATTCAGTGCCATGCGGCGAAGAACATAGTTCAGTCTTCCAGGAGATAAGACTTCAGTTTGGCACTGACCTTATCCACTAAAAACAATTTTTTTGAAAAAAATCCTAGAGTGGCTTTATCTGACCAAATGTGTAGCGTCAGGGCTGACTATGTTTGATTCCCCTTATAGTCACTGGAGAGGTGCGATTAGTTTGACTGATTTTAGATGTCTACCTCAGGATGAGATAAATAGCACCCTTTCTAAAGAGGCCTGTTTTGTTCCACTGAGCATGTAGGTAGCCTCAAGTGACTAACCCCAATACAGATATTGGAGACGTCTAATATTAAGTGACAAGATCCCTCTTGCTCATATGCAGCTTATGCGGTGACACAAAGCATGTCATAAAAGACATTTAATAATAGCCATTACAAAAAGTACGATCATCATCAAACCAAAGCACTACATAAACTTAGGTTTTGCTTTTGCTTGCGGCCCTTTTCCCCTGGGAAGTTGCCCATTTCGTCTCACTGTATTCCACATTGTAAAAATGCAATGGCACCATATTCACTACAGCAGTACAAATGATGAAATATTTGGATAATTATCTTAGTTTTAAAATGTTGTGATCCAAAAGTTTTCATCATAAAGCCATTATTTTCTAGGATTTGATAAAGATACTGAAGAAATTTTAGCTATTTGCAAAATAGTTGGAAAATGAGAGGAAATGACAGCATTCCCACCTGAGAGCAATCCAGTGGCCTTACTGGCAGCAGAACCCATCACCTGCCCTTCACACCTCCCTGGGGCGTTCCGAGAGACAACAGGCACGAGCTGAACATGCAGACTTTTGATATAAGGAGAACCTTTTCACGCCCCGGAAGATGTTGCCCAGAAGAGCTGTGGAATCTCCATCCTTGGAGACATTAAAAACTTCACTGGACAAAGTTCTGATCTAATTGTGGGGTGGAGGAGAGGGCTGGAGTAGAGGACCTCCAAAGCTTCCTTTTAACCTTCGTAATTCTGTTGCTGTACTGAGCAGTCATGCTGTGGAACAGTGACTTGACATTATGAAAAGAAAGCTCAGAAACATCCCGTAACTACATTACACTTCCTTAATGAAATAATTTGCCAGATTAGTAAAAGTTCTGATCTACGTTAGCACATTGAAGTAGATGAAATGTATCAAACCTGATAATGATTTTACAACAGTTCATCTGTAAAACGGTAGCATTTAACATGAGACAGTTCACAGTGGAAAGGAAAAGCACAGCCAGTGCTAATTTGCGCTTTTGAAGGTGAAGAGTTTACCCTTGGTATCTTTGCTGATATTAGTAAGCCCACAGAAACATGCTTTGACATAAGAGTCTACTCTGCACAAAATTTTCACAGACTACAGCAACCTTTAATAACATTTTGTGAAATTTAGACCTCATGCCATTCCAAGGAGTATTTATTTTGAGTAAATGAGAGGATGGCTTTTTTATTATCGATAATTATTAACTATTCTTTAGCTTCCTATACGAATCATTTTGAATGGCAAGAAAAGTTTTTACTTCTGGAAGAAAGCACAGAGGCCTTCGAATAATGATTATTTGATGGACAGACTCTTTTAGTGCATAGACAGGGCTCTGACAACATTAAACGAATTAAAAAAATAAGGCTTGTGTTCCCTCTGTTTTTCTATTTGCTTATACAGTTTTGTAAACCTTTGACTTTGACTGGAAAAATAACTACACTGCTTAGTCAAACATTGCACCGGTTTACATATTTTGTTTAGCACTATTAAAAGCGATCACAGAATCACAGAATCACAGGGTTGGAAGGGACCTCTGGAGATCATCTAGTCCAACCCCCCTGCCAGAGCAGGGTCACCTTAGAGCAGGTTGCACAGGAACGCGTCCAGGTGGGTTTTGAAGGTCTCCAGAGATGGAGACTCCACCACCTCTCTGGGCAGCCTGTGCCAGTGCTCTGCCACCCTCAAAGTAAAGAAGTTCCTCCTCGTGTTTAGGTGGAACTTCCTACACTCAAGTTTGTGCCCATTACCTCTTGTCCTGTTGCCGGGCACCATTGAAAAGAGCCCGGCCCCATCCTCCTGACACCCACCCTTTAAGTATGTGTACGCATTAATAAGGTCACCCCTCAGCCGTCTCTTTTCCAGACTAAACAGACCCAATTCCCTCAGTCTTTCCTCGTAAGAGAGGTGTTCCAGTCATTCCAATCCAGTCCATCCAATCCATTCCAATCAGATTATTAAAGTCCACAATTAAAAAATGTGTACATCTTTGCAAAACTAGGGGCCTATACCAATTCATACTAAAAGAATGGGTGGTCTTCATCCCAGTGAAATTCATCCTCACTGATTTTGTAGATTTTTTCCGTATGGCAACATTGGATAGAACAATCTGGATCCCATTACGACAACCAAAAATACTGTGCTGTTATGTAGTTGCAAGGAAAACACACAATAGCTTCTGCTAAAAGAAAAATAATCATGCTCCATTTGCATTTTTTGTATTACTTCTCTGCAAGTTATGAGTTATAAATGATTTCTGTTTCTTCACTTGCCCTTACTGCCATTGACATTTTTCTGAAGCTCTGTAGTTGTATTTTCATTATGTTTATTTACAGTGAAAGGTTTTCTGTTATTTTAATCTTTCTTGCTTCTGGATGAAAGAACTATTCAAACTGTGAAGAAGACACAGAAAAAATCGACTGTTGAGAAAGAGGAAGTGCTATCAAACATTTGCAAAAGTGCGTAAGTTCACTAAATTGGGGCTCAAAAGCACAATACTCCTAACATTAGAGTAGAAAGTGCTCACTACCTGGGAAGTTAGAGTGGTTGAATCATCAGGAAAAATAAAAGATGACCACTCGGTGATCTGGGAAACGAAAGATATTCTAAGAACAAAAATAATGTTCCAGGAATAATATATGTATGTATAAATTAACAACAAAAAAAAAAAAAAAGGAAAAAAAGAGAGAGACACTGAAAGATATGCATCAAAATAATATGCATCCTTGTTTTGGAAATACCATGGATACAATTTCATATGGGTTTTATGATTTTTTTTCCTTTTTTTTTTTCTTTTTTTCTAAAATAATAATATAAATCAGAGAACTGAAGCTCAGGAAATAGTTTATATTTTCTTATCTATTCTGGAATCACAAAACTCTTACTGCAGCACAATAAAAAGTAACAGATTCTTTGTTGATATAAACTGGCTAATTAAACCAGTAGGGCTTACAATCTTTACACAGCTACACATTCTTAGGTGTTAGATGTGAACTATATTTTATTTTAATGCTAGTTTTATTTCCATCAATCCAAACGGGAATAGATTGGGATTTTTTTCAACCTTCAAGTCAAAACAATAAACCTTTCCAACTTACTGTGAAAAATTACAGAGGTGATTTCAAAGTAGGATTCAAGTCATGAAGTTTATTTTGAACTCTCTTCATTAAGATTGAACAAGTAATGACTGCAACATCCACCTGCAAATATTTATTACAGTGATTTACTATGAGCTGAAAAGCATCATTAGTATTTTTGTAACCTCTTGCTAGACATCTTTAAAGAGATCCATCCTAGGCAATGTGTAGAACAGAACATGAAATTTAAGGACAATTGCCAAGAAGAAGAGAACCACTGGAGTAATTGAATGCTGTTTGAGACATCAGTGTAGCAACAGACAATAAAAATATTTCTCTGTCTTGTTTCTTCACTGAAAGCACACCTATGTACATGTTAGCTGTGTGGGTAATCCTATTGGCTTTGGTGGCATACACCTATTTGACTGAAGACAGTATACTGATGTTCATGAAACTGCATCTCATTTTCCTGACTCTTTTTACGCAAATTTCTCATCTTCATTTGCAAGGTTAAAAGAAACACACTGCAATATGAAGTATGAGCTACTAACTTCAGTAGGCTTTGAAACGTCTTTAAATTAACAAAAATATTCTCACTGTCTTCAATAGACAGTCAATTAAGAATGTAGTGTGATGATCCAGTGAGGTACTGAGACTTTCTTTGATTCTTCTTTGGAAAAGAAGGAAATTATAATATTTATTTTGGAAGTTGCCATGACATGTGCAACAAAATGCCTATGAATCCCTACATTTGATATAAGAGAAGCAATGGGCCCAGTAAATTACCTTTGACAACTTTGGGATTTTATGCATTTGCCCATAATTTTTCTGCCCCCAGGGAATCAGCACTCACTGATCTAAAATGTCTCACAAAATGGCAATTCAGGCTCTCACGCTGTTGTTCTGGATGGTTCAACACCTTGATTGCTTAGGGGGAATACGGTATCTACAAAAGTTTGGTGACAGTTTGTTTATTTAATCATAACAAAAAATCCAAACAATTAAAATTTAGGCCTTGAAGGAACTGTTTTGTGGATACACGTGTGCATATCTTACTAATAAAACCAGCCAGTGACAATGGCCTGATGCTGTGCAATGCCAGGAGCCTACAGCTGCTATGCCTAAAGCGATTAAAGTGCAGAATGCCTCAGCACATGCAACAAAAAGAGGGGGGGAAAAAAAGAAACTCTTTTGTTAGATATTTTCTCTCTTTCTTTTTTCACTTGTCTGATCGTCCCACTAGTGGCCCTTCCACTGGTCTTTTTTTGTGGTTTCTACATTCCCCATTATATATTTTTTGCTGTATTTTGCTCATTTATTGTGATCATGTTCATATATGATACTTTCCTTAGCTCTTTTTTTGGTCTTTTTTTTGGCATTCTTTTAGCATTCTTTTTTCCTTCTTCTGAACCTTTAGCCTCTGTGCCTTCTCCTCATTTAAAACAAAATTAGTGTACAATTTTTTACATTTTTTTTTTTCCTTGGCTTAAGAGTTTTCAATTTCATTTCCCTGGAGCCTTTTGTTTTCTCCATGCCTCTCTAAACACCATCTGCTCAACTAATTCGATTGAACATATGATCCTGGAGCCTGGGTCTCCTCTTGTACCTCTACCACTCTTTTACACCTCGTAGATTCAATAGAAATATTTTCATTTGCAATAGCATTATTGAGAGCACAACCCTAACAGATGAAATGCTGATTTATTAATTCATCCTGTTTGAAGTTGTTCTACTTATGTATTCATGGGACTAGGGAATGACTCTTTAGCCTAGAAAGGCAGGAGTTAGTGGTTCCAATGAATATTCAAGTACTTTATATACAAGCAGAACACTTCTAAAAGGAGAGACAGAGGATTTGTTCAACCAGCTAAATAGTATGGGGAGAAGAAGCAAGCACAAATCCTAATCTGCAGTGGTTAATCATTTGTATCCTTTTGCTGCGTTTTTGGCAACAGCCAGGTGTGCATCAGGGGATGGACTACACACAGCATGTACCATCCCCAGTGACAGGCAACTGAATCAGGCTTCACCGTCTCTCGCTGTCTCCAGCCTAAACCATCCTTTAACACCGTCTCAGTAAGCTTTGTGGTCTTGAACATCTCTACACGTTCTCATGCTACATCACAACGTAAGGTACAGAACATACACCTTAACTTTTCTGCCAGAAAAACACTAACACAGTCTTCACACTATGTAAGGTCCTTTGAAATAAATTCCTCGAAGATGAGACATCTTGGTTTGAATCTAAACTTTGCATGAGGCAAAAGGATAGAAATGTCTTGAACCGAAGTCTTTATGGGTACAGCAAAACACAGCAGAGAAAACCAGACTTTCTTTGGAAAGTTTCATTAGTCTTCCAGCAAAGAGTGTCAAGACAGTAGTAAAAGACACTAATTTAGTAATGTATCATTAGAAAACATCCAGAATAGCTTGCCAAAATGATTATTTGGCATATTTGGTTGATTTTTTTAGTCTCCAATTACTCACTTTAGAAATAGTATTCTTTTAATTTGAAGTCAACTAGCATTGGATAAAAAAAGAAACAGTTTAAACTGCACCAAGTACACAGAAATCAAACAATCAAGTTTTGTAAAACTGATTCAATTTGTCATTTTAAAGTAATTTTAATTTTACTTTATAAAGAGGTTTACATGCAGTGTATTAATATGTTATTTTTACGCCCAAAAGCCAAAGTTGTTTTTTTTTTTCAGCAAACCACATAAATTCAAGAAGACAAAACCAAGAACTGCATGTATATTCAATAATTTATTGCCATTATGTCGTAAAACGGGAAGTTAGAGAGTAGAAGAGTATTTTCCTTAAGGCAATCACTTAGTGTTTTGACATTTCTAAAATGGGACACTTAACAGCAAGTAATCCTGCAGAAAATATGCTCACAGAATAATAATCAAATCAGAGGGAAAATGAGGTGAAGTGTGAAGGTCTCAATGCTATGATCTGTTTAATTACATTTTTTATGAAGCCTTTTTTTCTGCTCTGCCAGGTTGTATAATTTCTTCACTAAATTTTACTTATCAAACTAAGTTTACATGTTAGATTGGCTTTCCTCTAGGAAGGTGTAACTTGTCCCAGTTCCTTTCAACCTAGAAATATAAATTGACCAAGGAAAAATAGAAGGAAACTCAGGAGGGAAAAGAAACATGCATGGAAGATGGGAGGAGAAGGAAAGAAATCGAGGATATCCAGGAAAAGGGGGAGAAAGCTCAGATAGATGGAGGTAAAGAGACCATTTGAAGGGGGTGCCAGAAAACTTGCATCTTGCATAATGGTCCCTGACTAATGAGCATTTATTGCTGTGTTTCAGCTTTGATCTTGGAAGCTTACAAATGCAGGGGAATAGTATGAATTTGTCACCAGCAGATATTAATTACATTTCATTCCACCCCAGTATACACTTGCCAGACCTTCCTCTCTGAGTGATCTGAGGGATATAAACTCATAACAAGCGCTTCTGGTGCAATCAGCTGTTCGTGCAGTAACACGTGCAACACAATACTGATTCCTACTACTTCTTCATCTTAAAACAAGAGGATTTAAGGACAATGGGAAAAGGGTATGGTAAGCTGCAAAGTGACTAGGTAGGGCGAGAAGTCACATTTCACATATAGCATGTACTGGTGAAAGTAGGACATACAACATTGAGGTTAGAAAACCATATATAAAGCTTTCAAGACAAAGAATGTTAAAGGAGCAAGAGCAAAACAAACACTGAAGCTGAGATTAAATGCACTTCTGATTATGGTGCACAAAGGTTGAATTTCACCGATGAAAGCTTCTATCTGATATGCATCTTGGACCATGAGGCAGCATCTGTAGATTTGCAGGGTATTTCCTAAGTGTTTAACATTTTTTTTCCCAGGCAATTATGAACAATGTGCTGTTTAATTTCTAATGATATCCCTTATGAGATCCTTGAATATTTACATTCAAATAGAAAGGTTCCAAGAACCTAGTTTGCCAAGATTTTAACTCCCCTGAACAACCAACTGTATGCTTGAGAATTCGTAAGTACCACAGATTAGACCCTAGAAAAAGCTACAGGGGGGCATATCCACCTTCGGCTGCAGAACCTTATTCAGGAAGGACTGCATAAGTTCTCAGTCATGATTTTCTCCACTTTTATAGGTATAGCCACAGTTCAAATCCAATTTTCTTCATGGCTTATTTTTCAGGTTTATAGTTCTGTTTGGCCAGATCTGAACTTCTTTTACATTTGTTTCTTCCCTCATTTCTTTGTTTCAGTTTGAAATCCCAGATTGAGTATTTGTTCCTTTGGATCAGTTATCAATATAAATGCAAGCAGCATCAGAAATTCATCAAATAGCTGTAAGATTTATTTATTTCTGCCACATCATAAATACACGTCTGGTTGGGTACAGATGCCAATTCTAATACCTTCTCCTCTCTACACGCTGCATCTTATACATACAGACAGGTCTATCATACATTTTCTCATTAAAGTCAGAGTTCTCTGTGGAAAATATCTGAGTCTGACTGTAGAGTGTGTGTCTGAAAGCCAGGCTCCTCCTGCCATGGACTATCTCATATTACATGCTCTTTTTAAAGATTTCCAACCTCATAAGTTACTTTCACGTATTTTTGCCTCCAACACAAATCTCTTTTATGTTGTTTATGGAAAACAAACATTTTATGGGTAGGTATCTGTTGTAACCAGATTTTCATAATGGCCAAGTGCCCAAAGCAGAATGGCAATGCCATGGATTTTGCTTCCTGGGAGATTTAATTCTCATTAACTTTTTCATGATCTTGGGCACATTTCCTGTAATCCAAGGGACTGGCTGAGTTTCTAAGTAGCAAGTGCTCTGGTAATACATCTTTCTGAGCACATAAAGAAAAAAAAAAAAGAAGAGACATTCTAATAAGGCAAATGAGAGTTACATACATTGTGTAAAGCAAGGTTAGTTCTGCTTGCGTGTTCAAACCAGCCATGATAATTAAGGGGAAGAATCAGCGAGGTGCTGAACAGGTGGCTCAATTTACCTTAGCGCCCTGATTAGACAAGAGGAATTAAGGTAAAAAAAATAACAAAACAAAAAAACACAGTTGAGCAAGATACATGCTGACAGGACACAAATAACAGAAATAACTTAATAGCGTCTAAACACAAATAAAATGCTGTGTATGGAGAACTTTGTTGGGAGTTGGGGGACAATGATGAATGCAAAGAGAATGGAGAACCCACAAGACTTGCATGTAAACATGTACAGAAAACATTGATAAAATCTCAGCTATCTAGTTATCGCCAATAACAAGGATATAATTGTTATATTTAAATATATTGTGTGCTAGAATAAAAGTTATTATATGCATGGCAAAGTTTATACAGATACGTATAGTAAGGGAAAATAATTGTGGAAAACATATCTGCAGTTTCGCTCTCTAAAGACAATCAAGGTTTTCATATATACATCGATTAGACTTTGATTGTGATGATAAATATTCAAAGACTTCCTGCAAATGCCTTAATGTAAATATTACTGAAAAACTACATAATTAAGTAATTCTTGTAATGTGAGGCTAAGGTATACTATCACAGATACTTAGTGAGGACCAGTAGAACTAGTACATTGTTTTGGACAAGAAAATAACCTGTACTACTGCTTTTTCCTTTATATTTCATTGTTTATGACTAATTGTACTTGCTACAGTGTAACTCCTGCTGGCATAACTGTATCTCTCTCTCTCACACATTTTCTATTATAAATGACACTTTTTTTAAGGGGTTCACCTATTCATTTGTGGATGAAATATTTTCTTGAGACTTCTCTCACTTAAGAAAACTGCTTTAGTAAGCAAAGATCCTCCTAAGCCTACACTAGCTCAAGGTGGAGCCTAAACTACCGTACTTCCATCTCAGGTGCTCAGATAGCTTTGTGCTATCTTCTCCAAAGCCAAAACCCTTAAAGTCTCTGCCTCCATGTAATCTAGAAGAAAGTAATAAAGTATAAGTTTCCTTTTTTG
>VYZM01003387.1:222614-266342 GCA_013398915.1 Dromas ardeola
TGGCTACAATCTTTAGTCTTCATTCTAAATCTTTTGGATTTGGTTTGCCATGTATTTGCAAGAAACCTTCTCTCGGTTAAACTCCATTTCTATCTAGCTTTCCATCTGGAAACATATGCGGATGGGTAATATACATACAGCAAACATAAAATAAACTAAAGCAATAACAAAAAGATAAGAAAAAAAAGATAAGAAAAATCCCAGTCCTGGAGAGCTTGCAGTAATACAGACATTCTGCTTCATTAAGAAGCTGTAAAAATATATTTTCCATCTTTATGCCTTGTCCCTATAGGATTTTCATTAGTTTTCAAGCTCATGTTTTGTAAACAAATCAAAGAATTTGCAAAGGTACAAGAGCATCATTCCATTTTGTGCATTGCATTATTCCCTACACCTTTTTATACCACCATTTCTTTTTGGATATTAACAGAGGAAGCCACAAGTAAATATGATTTACAGAGTAAACAGAGGTCGGTTTGAACCTCCCTCTAGCTGTAGGTAGCAAAAAAAGGTGAATTTCTCTAGTTTTTTACTCTTACAACATATTTACTACAGGGAAGTCAATGAGATATGTCCTTCTGCCAAGAAGTCATTTTCTTTTACTGACACTGAGGAATTAGAAAGTTGGTTTTGTGGTTTGTTTTTTTTTAAAAAAAAAAAACTACCAAAAATATAAATTAACTTGAGCTGGACATATCTTGAGAAATATTTCACCTGCTGGTGAAGCACTGCAGTAACCATTCTTCCCTTATCTCTGACTAGCAGAATCATAATTATTGTTGAAACTAGTGTGAGAAAACAAAGATTTTTAATTAATCACTGTAACATGTATGCTTAACAAATACAGAGATGTCCTGTCCTTTACTCAAGGCAAATGCTAGTTATCGACATTAATCTGCAATTCCAGAGAAGGACATACCTGTAAGTGGCAGCAATTCAAAATGTCTTTTGAGCAATCTTATTTTTAAAAATTGATGATCAAAGAAAAGATTCAAAAGTGTCTGCAATAAAATTTGTTTAATATATGCTAAATATCTCATTATTTTATGAACCTTGTTAATATCCAGCTGTTCTTATGAAACATAAAGTAGTAAAAAACTACCTTCTGTAGAGGATTTAACAGCAAAACCCAAATGCAGCTGAATTTATTAAAGGGAGACATGAAAATTGCTTAATTAACTAAAGGCTAACTTTAGTAATCTGGGCCACCATCCTGTTTCAAGTCAAAACGTTACCATACTGCAAAACCCATTGTGAACTTGTGTAAAGCTGAGAGGTCTGGGTTCTGGTTTCAGATGGAGTTTGGAGTTTATTTAGCGAAGCTCATACTGGCGAGTCAAAGGCTCATCCTACGAGATCTCTGTTTGCTGAGCTCTCAGGGAAATCAATATGATTCTTCACACAGCCTGCTTGTCTGGGAATAGGATGCCTGAGTGTTTCACATTAGAGCTGGAGGGAACATACGCTGCCTGAAATGTCTGAAGCAAAGTTGCAGAATTTTCCACAAGTTAAAAAAAACAAACCCAAACTAAAAATATTCCTTTCTTAGGAGACTATAGCAAATGATCTTTTCCAGACAACTTCACTAAGAAAGCCATGAAGATACTACAAGGCATTCTTTACTGGCTTTGTCTCTCAGCAATTGTGTTTCTCTGGAATATATTTCACTAGATTAATCTTCTGGGTTATGCTCTTTAAAGTGCTCACAGGACCATCAGTCTCACACTCAAGATACTATAGCAGCATCTGCCAATCCTATATTCCTCCCTATTGCTAATATAACAGTTTAAAGGTCAGTCGCACAACCTGAACAAAAGACACGTTCGCCTAAAAGTGTAAACCTACCAGAAAAAAACATGGAAATTTGCAGTCTCCATATTATATCACATGCAGGAATCTTCCTTTTACATTGTTCCCAGAAGTTGGTCAGTTTTATGCTGAGTTCATGAACTCCCACAGTTTCTCTCAGAGGAAGATAAAATTTGCTCTAATTTACTATCTTCCATCAGGCACTACCTCTACTCTGTGTGTAAATGCAGGCAGAATGGGGCCCACCGCTTTAAATAGCGCATTCCAGGCATAAGTTATCATGACAGCGTATTTTACCCAGAAGTGTAATTACAGAATCTCAGAGATGCTAACTAAGAGAAAAAAAACTGCATAGCTAAACAGATGTTTGTGCATCTTGCTAAAAAATTTCCTCACGTTTGCAGAATCCAACAGGAGGGAGAGAAAGAGAAATCAAAGGAAAGCAGGTCGTGTGCATGCAAATATGCGCATCCTCTGTACCACAGGACTTTATCGTGCTGCTCAGGCAGCACCCTGAGCCAAAAAAATCCTGCTGAATATCACAAAGCCTTTTGCCTCCAGTGAGCAATGCCCTCAAATCTTCCTGGAGCTCTGTCTTGAAAGGCTCCAGTGTCTGCCAGAATGTTTTTCCATGCATTAAAAAGAAAAGTTAATGCTACACTGTGCTTGTCTCCTGTACTACCATCTGCAGGAGGGTTATAAGGATATATATACCCTGTCAGGGCAGGATACAGTGTCATTCATATCACCTAACCAAACTTGCTTCCTGACCAGGCTAAACCACAGGTGTAAACATAAAATAAAAACACAAATAGAGACAGAGGCAGCCATGTCAGACAATTACTGATTTACACCACTCTTGCCATCATTGGTCAAATTGTGTATTGGCATATATACTGGTACATATAACCTCCAACTCTGAAGGACCCAGGTGAAAATCCTGAGCTAAACTCCTCTCATAGAAAGTCAGTGATCTAGATTCAAGTAAAATGTTCATTAAAAAACACAGAAGCTATTACTCACCTGATGCTGTTACCATGGCATTCACCTTACCCACAGGTCTGAGCTACTCTGTTACTTAGTGATGTTGTCTGGTGGGGAAAGCAGTTTGAAAAATGTCTCTGGGGAGCATTGAGAGGCACTCCTAGATTTGCATAAAGCAATTTATCTTCTTGCTCTCCTTATTCTTCATCTTAAACTGAAGGACTATCTACTTTCCCCAAATCATCATTTTTTTCCGGAGGTGATAGGTATTATTAGCTTCATCTTGACACCTAAGAAGTTAGTCTTCCCACTTCCTTGTGAAGTAAAGGGGAAGATGTTAATGAGTCTACAGGGTGACAAAGAGGAGGAGCTTACTTTTCATACTCTCTATGTTCCTGTGTTAGGTGCCTAAAGTAGTCTTAATATCCTGCAGATCAACCCTTCAAATACCCAGGAGAGCTCTAATTTCACGTGATGGTGCAGGGTTCTGTGACAGAGCACGCCCTGAAATACACCCCCCTTAATCCCCTGATGCCCAGGATGGGCACGTCACTTTGGTTACAGAACCTATCAATGCTCTGCACTGCTAACCTAGGTAACAACTACTGAATATACTCCTTGCCTTTGGAGATAAATATATTTGGAAAAAATGTATGATTTTTTCATCACAGTTTTCCTCATATTTATCTTGGACGAGGCTCAACCAGAAAACTTTGACAAAATTTCAGTTTCAGCAAGATTATTTTTTTCTTTATTACTAAGTTTAAGATAAAGACATACATACATACACACACAAGATATACAGCAAAAGTAAGAGAATAAAACACTGTGAGTGACTCTGATAGCAGTCCTTGAAACCTCCCTGTTACTACCTTTGGTAAGCCTTAAAAAGGGAAGGAAAAGACCAGCAGCATGTAAATCTGTCTATGCCAGTAGGATCTGTAAACACCACATCATAAAACTTTGTAATACACAACTGATAGCTCGTGTAAACACTATGACCACCTAATGTTTCCTCTCAATAAATGTTTGGCTGCATGCACAAATAAATGCAATATCTTTAACGCAGCAATGCTTCAGAAAGAACTGAGAAATGTTAGAGAAATTTAATGAGTCTAAGAAGTCTTGCTACAGTTTACTTAGTGGTTTCTCTTTCAGTAACAGGGAGGAAAAAAAGATGTCTGAAGCTGAACAATTACACCTAAAAAGTATTGTTTTCATCAGCAATGCCAGCATCTTTCTCTATCCCTGCACCTTCATTTTTCTTGGTGAATGTGAACTCATTTCATAGTTTGCAAATTTAAGCTTGAAAGACCATTCTGAATCAATAGTTCTGCTCTTCATACAGACTTTCTATTGCGCAGCAGTTCTGATGCCAGCAAAATACTTAATGCTGAGCAATCTGTGAAGCAACAGAACAGTTCTTATATTATCTGGACTTCTATAAGGTCTTTCACACAGATCTTTCACAACATCCTCTCTAAATTGGAGGGGTACGCATTTGATGGCTGGACTGTTCGGTGGATGAGGAATTGGGTGGGTGGCCACATCCAGAGAGCAGTGATCAACGGCTCAATATCCAGATGGAGACTGGTGATAAGTGGTGTCCCTCAGGGATCCGTATNCTGTACTGGGACCAGTACTGTTTACTACCTTCATTAATGACATAGACAGTGGGATCGAGTGCACCCTCAACAAGTTTGCAGATGACATCAAGCTGAGTGGTGACATTCACACGCCTGAGGGATGGGATGCCATCCAGAGGGACCTGGACAAGCTCGAGAACTGGGCCCATGTGAACCTCATGAGGTTCAAGAAGGCCAAGTTGCACCTTTGTCGGGGCAACCCCAGTATCAATTCAGGCTGGGGGATGAAGGGATTGAGAGCAGTCCTGCAGAGAAGGACTTGGGGGTACTGGTGGAGGAAAAGCTACATGATCACAACCTACAGCAATACAACAAGATGGTTTGGTTTCACTGGCTTCCACAGCACAATTCCTAGCCCACAGCACTAATTGTGGACAAACTATCCCACAAAAAAGGCAGTGACAGAGCAGGGTGGAAAGCAATTCAACCCACATCTCACCTAGCGTTTCCAACCCTGTGCATCTCTGTCGGTGCTTAAAGTTTCCTGATATTTTAACTGGTTGCCTGAAAGTTCCCTCTGTGGTTGTCTTCTGTCATGTGAAATGTTCAGAAGAGCTTGTCCTTGGGCACCAGATGCTTCTGTTCCACCCTGAGCACCACAGTGATTAGGTGGATAACCATTTACCTCCCAGAGGAGGAAGCAGTGGTAGACATAGTGGTATTTTGCACATCAAAGGGATTAAAGCATTTAGCAAAGGATTAGAAACCTGATTCTAGACCCTCCTGAGCCTACTATCTCCCAAATCCAGCAGAATGCACCAGCCACAGTCATACAAGAGGAGGAAATCCTCTGATTTCTCTAGGCATTTCAGATTGCCTTTCTTAGTGATTTATTGAGCTTCTCCCAGATGATTGCTTTGTGACTGTTTACCACGTTACTGTCCCATGCCCTTTGCTGAAAGTCATAAAAATGGAACATAGCATTATATTCAAAATCTTGTTATGGACAAAAGGGAAGATGCTATGTATAAAGAGGTAAGAATTTATTGTTAGGTGAATTAATGTTTAAACAGTCACATAGTCCAAATTATCTAATTAATACAAAAAAAAACCATTAATAATAGTTATACCAAAAACTTCTAGGATCTACTAAGTTCATTTGATACGCTTGCTCATCCAATATTCCTCTCTCTTTCCTAGGATTGACAGTTACAGTCCTCCTTAAATAGAAAGAGGGGGAACTACAACAAGATGTGAACAACCCGAGATCCTTCCTGGGAGTATGATGTTCACAGTTGTGGGAGTTTCTTCTTTTTCTGTCCTGTGGTATACTTGGAGTTATAATTATATGTTTTCTTACCACACTCTGCATCCTTCTCACTGGTTCCCTGCTGAAGTCAGAACATTGCCTCCCCCAGCCTCAATTGACATCAAGGGCTGTTCCTTGCAAGGCAGCACTGCCCCAGGTTTGACAGACCTTTACCATACACGGTGTCCACGGAGCTTCTGCTCACACAAATGTGAGGTAATAGTCTCTTGGCCACTTGGCTATCGTTAAAGCAATCTGAAACCGTGCCAAGACAAACCCACACATGTCCTGACACCCTGCACTGTCAACTCAGTCCAGTGCCTTTGGCCTTTTACCAGCAACACAAAATTCACGTTTTCAGAGCTACAGCAGCAAACGTTCTGACCTTCTTCCCTTCCCTTTTCTCCTCCTTTTTCTACTTAAAAGATAAACTCTATTTATTAAGTGTAGTTGCCTCCAGACACGTATACCAGTTCTGGATACAAGATCCATTTATGCTGTGTTGCTCCTCCTCATGATTTGTAAAGCACAGAAATTTGGAGGAGACAGCAGGAAAGCTTTGTCTGTGTCAAGGAAACAAATCACATATTTTTGAAATAAAAACACAAAGCTCTATCAGATCTTCCTTTCTTCCTTCAATTGGGCAGATGTGGCGGAAAAGTGGGCAGAGAGTTTTAATTACAGCTGTACTTAGAATTTATTTCCCTACTTGGTATTCTGAGCTTGACAGAAAAAATTGCTAGAGGAACTTATCATCTGTACTGTGTTGGAGGTTAGTTGTGTGTCTGTATAACAATCCTCTCTGACTTAAATCTTTACATTTGAACATTTATCTAATGAAATATTGTCTGTCTTTTCTCCCGTTGAGACCACTGATGACAGAGAATGTAGAAACAATCTCTTTTATAGCATACATTTTTGATAATCCATCCCCAGATTTCTCTCTTTATAGAGAGTAGATAAGAATGATACCTTCAAGTAGGTTATAAATGTCTTACAAAGACCATTCCACAATGTGGTAAGTACTGGGTAATGCAAATAGAATTGCTTTTGGATACAAAATTAATCACAAAATTCTTAGGCTGCTATTTCTTTGTCACCTGCATTCTTTTTGAAGACAGCAATTTGTGCAGCATTTTGATGCACAGAATTCTCTAATTTTCATTTTGTCCTAATTCTCGAAGTGTAGGAACATATATCTCTCTGGAGATGTCTACAACTACTATGTAGTCTCATAAAAAATATTTCTATTGAGAGAAAAATAATATTGAAATAGTTCACTGACTTCACAAAAATCAGTCGTGTTATCTTCAAAATATTGCAGGCTTGAGGACACATAACTTATAGGCAGAACAGAAAAATAATTCTTTGCAATCTAAATGACCGGTTTAGCATTTTGTTCATTTTTTGAAAACTAAATGGAATTTATAAAATCAGCTTGCTCCAGAGGTCATTGATATTTTAACATTAGGAATTGCAGAAGAGCCCAGGTAAATGTTATTACTGTATTAGATATACAAGGACCTCATCAAATTAAATAGTGTTCTTAGAACAATTAACTAGCTGGCTAGCTAGCTTGTTATTACCCGAAAAACGTCCCATAGACATGCTTCCACTAAACATGACAGAAAGAGATATAATTGACTACACTCAAAAATATTAACTGCACTTTGAAGAAAGGCTAACAAACAGAAAATCAGCACTGAAAGATCAACAAAACTCCAGTCTTCCTAAATGAGACATTTGTCAGCTGTTGCCACTTTTCTCTGCTTAATTTAGCACAAATTGTTATTTCAGGATGGCATGATTGCTGTAGAGTGGTTTATTATTTAAATCACTATGGTGTTTGAATAAAAAACTCAAAATCTGGAGACCATATATTGCATACATGGTGTCAGATGTTTGTGAATCACATACAAGCAATAAAGACGGATACTGACTTGTGAGCGGATTGTGAATCCCTGAATGAACTGTTGAACATCTTCAAAATGCAAATGAAGACCTTACTCAACAAATTTCTGTAATATTCCTTGTAGCGACCCTGTAAAATATCCCATCAAAGGGTTTTTTTGCTGACTAAAACTGTGGCTTCAGGACAAGGATGGGGAAAAGAACTCTGACACTCCCCTGAAATACAACCACAGGAGCTGGAACCTGCAGCCAACATTTCTTATTCCTGTTGATTTATATTCATAGAGTTCAACACTAAAAAGCTTTACATTTAAATGGACAATTAAGAAGATTAGACTGAAACATTTACATGTCCATGGAGCAGCCCCTTATGCTTTTCAAAATTATATCTTTATCCAGATTTTGAAGCATACTTGAGTAATACCATCACAAGATGTAGGAAATTATTAACAAACATAGACATTGGCTATCAGTAGAAGTAAATATCATGCCAATGATTTCATACGTAGAGGAAGAAATAAGTAATCCGATGTAATTTCTCACATACATATATGTACACGTTTTTTAAAGACATGGATTTTTTCTGGATTGGATATGGATTATTTATACTGAATCTAAAATGATGGCAAATACATCTGAAATCAGCTTCAACCTCTAAACATTAGATTATTAACTTCCAGTTTGCTGAAAAAAAACTTTATAATAAACACTTCAGTCAACTTCTCACCACTCAAAATGATTTAAGCATGGGAACTTTAAGTCATCTTGAGATCTCCTAGCCTTTACCTCTAACTTGTCTCTCCCAGACAGAAAAAGTGTTTACTGATTTTATATTTCTAAAAGAAAAAAAATATTTCAGTAAAATATCTAAATAAAATGAGAATTAAATGTGAAATTCAAATAGAAAAGACGTGTTCCTTTATAAAACATGTTACTTTAATATACCCTGACTAGGATTTATTAGGCTCTATCACCACATCTTGAAATCCTTAGAATGGTTAGCCTAATTCTGATCTTCTAATTTCTTCTAAAATAGAATGAGCTAAAAAAAGAAAATAAAAGAAGCTAATTTCAATCTTACAACATATTGCACATGAATATAAATACATTTATTTATTTGTCTGTCCAAGAGTTTCATTTAGAAAAAGCACTTAATCAAACATATCAAGAATAAAATGATGCAATTAATAACAGAATACTGAGTTCATAATACTAAGGTTTTCACTAAAACAGAAATTATTCTGTGGATGCCAAACTCTGTTCATTATGCATGTGAACTAAAAGTGTTGCATTTCTATTAAAGAATTCCCACTCTAATCCTCAAAGACACTCTATGCAGTAGGGCCAGCATGATGGACCGTAACGGAACTCCAGGATCTACAATCCAGGATCTACCACTGCTGTGGTTCTCCAGGTCACCAGCAGCAGAAAAGTCTCTTCTGTAATTCCACCTGTTCAGTCACCACCTCTTCTCAAACACTGGATATTGCAAATCTAGCTTGGTAATCAACGTAGGAAGTACTTCTTGCCCCAAACGATGAAATGCTGATGTATGACTGACATTGTGTACCTTTACTGTAATGTGGATGGTAATTCCTACATTATACGGGACTTAAATTTCAAAGTAAGGCTAATTGCATCCACATTTAAAACCAAAAATATGTATCCTAATAGTTCAAGTGTTACTAATTTTATTCAAATTTACATAAAATATATTTTATCTCCAGCGGGCTAGATTTTGGTTCTTTCCTTGCAGGACTTCAGCTAGCTGAAATAAGCAGAGACTCTATTTTGCGTTTATATTGCTTTGTTGCTGAACAAACCAGCTTGATAATTGCAAAGAATTACAGAAACTGCCTTTATCTCATCTAACTGCAGATGGATACAAAGCAGGCGTCTATACCTCAGTCAGCTATTCAGATTTCTAATACAGTGAATGGAGACCACGATCTCTCTTTAGTGGCCTAAAACGCACATCAACAGAGGACCATCAGCGTTAAAACAGTACCATCAGATATTCCCTGAGACACCTGCATGGTGGCAGATGATACAATCCGCAAGTCTCTGGATCAGCCTAGAAGCTAGGCAAAATGCCCACAGGCATCTCAGCTAGTACTAGATGTCACTGTTCAGGCAACTGAACCAAGGCCCTAGTCAATACAGTCGATAAAATTTCAAGCACTATCCATCTCACCAAGTATAGGTGTCTACTTGAGGAAGAGATTGCGCATTAAACCCCACACTGAGCGCGCAGAACAGCTCTCCCCTGACTGCAAAGGCAACGTTAGGCTGTCTCTTGCAGACACAGTCGCTACACAGCTGAGCTCACCCAGAATTCTCTCTCATTTGAAAAATATATCTACACTTATGAAATAGTGCCAATGACAATGACAAAATGAAATGCTAGCCCATTTCAGCATTGCAAACGCCACGAATATTTTTATCCTAAAAAATGAAAAAGTAAGTATAAATGCATCTATGTGTTTTCTTAGCATTTTGGCCACATTATAAATCTGTTTTGTACACAAAGACAGTTCATATGGGTTATTTGCCAGTTACAGTCTCCTTTGAAAAATCTCTGATTTCACCTACACTGAATCCATAGATTCTCTTCCTGATACTTAATCTCACCACCAGGGTTTTTCTCTCTCACAAGATGAAGTACTGTTGGTGCCCAGACAACACATTTTGGGAATGATTACCTCCCTGCCGCATGACTTTTACACAGCATTACAGTATCCGTTACTTTAGGTTTCCTGTCCTCTGACAACTAAAATACAGGTCCAACTGATTTGCTTGACAGCAGCGTATAATTCCAAAAGAATATTAAGAAAAATCATGATAATTAGATGACAAAAAGAAAATAAATGTAATTTATAGGCAAGAAGTACAACATTATTTATCTAAGTCAATATGCCATGAAAACAAAAAAAAAAAGCAAATTCCAAATTGCAAATGGATCAAATTTTGTATTACTATGTTATTATTACTTTTTGAAATACTATTATTTCTTTTGAAATAACAACTCCAAAGCATGCTAATACAGTGAACACGGAGATTGCATTAGTAAAATGGAATACAGGAGGGAATTATTTTAAAAGCATAAGTTCTTTCTAACAGCCTTATAAAATCTAGAAAAAGTGAACTTTAAGTTAAATAACTTTTAGGTTAAACATCTCAGCACTAATGACAGGAGAACAAAGCTTGAGAGGAGGAACAAAGGAAGGAATCCAGGAAGGATAATATGCTAAAAAAGTACTTCTTTTATAAATGAGTTTTGTAGCAACTTGTAGTATTATGATCTATTTTTAAATGTAACTGTGAGCTTTTTCTCTGCTTCACCTTTCATATAGTGTACTCTCAGATCTGAAGGATACCTGGTCATTTCAAGTGAAAAAGAGAATGAAAAAGAGAAATTCCAATATATTTGTGGTTTTTATCAACATTGGTTGTATTTTCACTGTGACATATAACAAAACCAAACTTTGAAACAAAATAATACAAACTCTTGATTCTCAAGGTATGCCACCTACTTATATGCTCGCTAATATATATCCTTCTTTACCAATTTTTTTTTGAGATTAAATATTTTATTCCATAATTAAGGGACAGCTCTCCTGTCAATTATTTTATATGTTTTTCTTTATACTGTTTTATTTGCCTTTCACAGCAGGATGGATCTTCCTCTTTTTCTACAACATGCTGACATCTCCTTACTGTTAGGGAACTTGTGTGCTGCTGAATTACGAACAAAAGTCCAGTTTTATGGTTAGGTTTTAAAAAACTGGGGAGTACCATTTCTATAATTTATAACACATGAGCTGCCATAAAGTAATACCCGAGTGTTAGATTGCTTGTTTGGGGCCAACTATTACACCAAATCTTTCTGAAGTTTCTTCCCTAAAGCCAAAAGGATAAAGCTATACATGGATCCCAGTTAGGAATCAAAATGTTGCCTCTTCTCATGGTCATCTGTTCTGAATTCCTGCCCATAAGTAAAGGTGAAAGTGGTTTTCAGCAAGCAGAGTACAACAGCAACCTCTTTAAGCTTGTTCTAAGTGTTAACAATTGACACAGAAACAGTTGGACTATTTACAGGCTGGACCAAGTCCAACATCTGATTGTTTTCTCCATCCCACAATGACAAATTCCATGAAGTGCATTTATGTTATTTTGGACTTCCACTGATAAATCAGTTTTAGATAATTTTTTAAATGAAGGAGTCATATTGAAGAAACTCCCTGATGGGGTGGCTGTGGTTGACTGTGCTCTGCCTCAAAAAAAAAAAAAAAAAAAAAAAAGTGGTTATCTTTATTTCTGAGGGAAAAAAACATGTATCTGGCTGTTACCTAATGCTCACTTATCCAATTTCCTATGGAAAAGTAAAGATCATGTTCCAAGAAATAAAGAAAATGAGGACCTGACAAGATGCATTAGAACTGTCCTCCATTCTGCCAGAACAAAGGAGGAGTGCCATGAATGATAAGTGCTTTGGTTTGCAAAGGATAAATCCATTGATCACTTGGAACATAATTTAATAAGTTTGCAGAGCTTGATAATAATACAATGCAGAAATGTCACATCAAATTACTGTTATGCAGTAAAAGGAAGTTTAACATTTTGCTTAGACTATTATCTTTCAGTAAAAAACTACTTTGGGGAAGTAGAAGCTAGTAGCTTTTAAAGAAAGCTATTATTAGTTCTAAAGACAATCTTTTGGAGGACCTCTGAACAGCGGATTTGCTAGTTTTGTTAAAAAATATTATGAGGGAAGCTTGTGGAAAAACAAACAAACAAACAAACAAAACAACAAAAATCCCAGGAAAAGACTATACAAAGACTATGCACCAGCTATTGTGGAAATATTTTCAAACCAGTAATATAAACAATTAATAAGCTAAAGCTGTCAGCACTTACATCTAAATGAACAGGCAAAAATACAACTGAAATTTCTAAGTGAATCTTCATAAAAACATTTAACTCGCCTTCAAAATAATCCAACACATAAACACGTCTTCCTCAATTAATACCAGTGGGTTTTAAAAGGCTAGAGTTTGTGCTTTGGTTGGGATATTTTATTAATAATTTTGCAGATTTGTACTGAAGTTTACAGAGTATACATGGGAAGCCCAACCTTTTTTTCCATTGCACCTCTCACTAATAGACTTTCTTTTTTTACTCTGAACCAAGATCCCCACTCATTTCTACTCATGCAATCACATGAGGTTCATCATCTAAGCATTCATTAAGATAAAGTTTAGATTGGAAACTTCTGCCTTCTTTTCAATAGGGTCTACAAGCAAATCAGTGCTGGCCAAAGGTAAAGATTTTGGCTAGCTAAGCTCAGACTCTACAAGGCAGTCACCTGCAGCCACAAGTGCCCCTGAGCTCTATTCTAGTCAGTGGTAAAAACGGTTACTTCAAAAGCTAAATTTAATCTTGCCTATGTCAGATGTTTACTCCAGGCTGAGGCAAAACACTAGAAGTTTTGGTGTGGTTTTTTTTTCCCCACTGACTGTAAAGGGAATTCTAGGCAAGCAGCTGAGATGAAGACACACACAATGGGTACTCTTACACCTGGTAATGTGAATCTCACTCAACACTTTTAAACACCATAACTTATAGAAATTGAAGTAAATTATGAATACTCTTTGTTTTCTAAATAAAAAGGTAAGCCTAAATTTTATGATGGAATTAGTCCATAGAAGATTGTGTCATGAGAGACATGCAAAGAAGTTCTCTCAATAACAACACTTATATTGCATCCAGCTTGTAGGGTCTCCCCCAACAACCCCACCCCACACAATACAGGAAGACCTTAAGAGATGGGAGAGTTTTTAATGGTCACTGAGTTAGTAGGGGACGAAGCACCTGCCCTGTGGGAAGAAGCTGAGGGACAGGGCTTGTTCAGCCTAAAGAAGAGACAGCTTCTGAGGAACGTAACAGCAACCCCCCAATACCTATGAGGAGATTATTGGGAAGATGGTGCCAGGCTCCTCACAGTAGTGCCAGGTGAGAAAGTGAGGGGCAATGGGCATAAACTGAAAGAGGTTCAGACTGGACAAGGGAGAAACCTTTCCACCAAGACTGCCAGGGAGTGGCACAGATTGCCCAGAGAGGTTGTGCGTGTTTAAGAGGTTTTCCAGAACAACTGGATAAAGCCTTGAGCAGCTTGGTCTGATTTCACAGCTGACCCTGCTTTACGCAAGAGGTTGGAGACTTGACGAAACTCTGAGGTTCCTTTCAACCCAAATTATCCTATGATTTGAAGTGGCAACTTTTCATTATGACAGGCCTAACACACACATTTCTGGATCCATACAGCTGAAGAACACAACCATCTTATAAAAAAAAGTCAGTAGAGTCTTAGCTAGGATGTGTATTTTTGAACCAAACATTTTTGATGCCCAACATTTTGACGCGTAAGCCCAGAAATAGCTGAGCCATCATCATCTGTTTTTACAGCACATTAACACAGATCCACATACTGAAATATGCAGAAAAAATTCAAGCAACAGCTTTGACTTTTTTGTTTATAGATATGCACAGCATGAAAATCTCCTAGACAGTGAATTTTGTTTTTTCTGTATTTTAGATAGGTCTATGGCGGCTTGTGGACTGCGAGACCTACTGTCTCCCTACAGAAGTTTAGTTGTATAACAAACTGTTACATAGCCCCCAATCTACTTTGTAATACAACAAGATTTCTTAAAATTCTTTAAAAAAAACCCCGAAAACCCAAAACCAACCAACCAAACAAAACCACCTCAGTTGCCACATATTGAAGATCACTCATAGCAATTATTAGAGCCTGTCGGTATCATTGGTCTAGACACTTGAGTTGCTCAATGGATTACAACATATTCAGGACTTACAGATACTTTTGTAGCAAATCCTCTTTGTTGATGCAGGGAGGAGAGATTAGCCCATTAATTACAGCCTTAAAAATAATGCTACCCTAAATCTCTTCTCTTGCAAATATCTATAATCATATATATTACAAACTTTAATCAGGTAAGTATTCTGAAAGCTTCTGAATGACGAAAGCTAAATGAATGCCCCACACAAGACCAAAATATGCGCTATAAAATAAGAAATTCTGGGGAGGAACCATTGCTTTCAGCAAGCAGACACAAGAATTCATAAGTAAAGATGTTAGGAAAAATAAAAACAGTTAGCAAAATTTCATAGGAGACCAGTCTCTTCATTGCTTTATGCCACGTAAAAAATGGAAGCACATTTGGGAAAATACACTGATTTGGCAGAATTTAACATCTACTTTGCATTCACATCAGACAGGTATAACTGATTAAACGGAGAGCAAGTGTACAGGCTATAGTATTTCATATTTTTCATTTCTATATTTTTCATTTCTGCAGTATATGTGAACAAAGTGCAAGAGAACCAACTTTCTAGAAAGCAATGCTAACGTAACTCTAGCTGTTTGAAAGACTGGTATTAAATTGACATAATAAAGATTTAATGGTCAAAGAAATATCCAACTACTTAATATATAAAGTAATTCAGACAATTTTTTGTGTCTTAAACAGAAAGAGAATCTGCACAGTTGTGGAACTCTACACTACAAAATGGCTGTCGTTATAAGCACCTCCAAACTCAAAACTTTTACATCCAAAGCTTCTGTAAGAGCAAACATCTTCACAGGAAATTACAAGGAGTTTTGTTTCACTCTGGGCAAGGCAGAACTCTGTGTTTACACTGATGAGTAATACCATTTATTTCAATGGACCATCCATAAGTAAAGAATTTGCGATCTACTATTTTTTGAGGGCCAAGTCATTTCCGTTTTAAGCATCATTTGTTTTTTAAGCCATGGCATCCACAAGGACTGCAGTCTCATTGTGCCAGACACTGTTTGAAAACAAATACATACACTAAAACTTACTCAGAACGGGGACCCTCAAACACATGAGATACACCAAGAAACAAAAAGAACCGACAAGAGAATATAATGTCACAACAAAATGACTTAAATTTTAAGATTTTTAATAAACTATGCTCTGTATTTTTTCCCAGAGATGGATTTCCAAATGCAATTTTTTCTTCATTCATGAAGAAATCCTTAAAATAGACAGAAACACTGAAGCTAATGGGAAAAGAGGAATCTCCAGCAGTAGAAATCTCAGTAAAGACGCATTCCTATCAGTCATGGTAAGAATGAAGACCACTCACCCTCCTTGGATACAACCCTGATAAAACAAAGCACAGCTCTCCAAGTTGTAGCCCTGTAAATACGATTTTTAAAAGTGAGAATAATTTAGATATTAAGACTCCTAAATTTTGGTACATATTTAAAGATCCCCCCTCTTTCAGAAGGAGAATAAGGACGCTATCCAGTTGCCTAACCACAGGCATCTAGTGCCATTTGAGACACACCAGGGTACTCTTCCTGCTGCTCAAGAAGTTGAGTTTCTCCTGCATCTTGTGACATATGCTGGCCTGACATAAACATCTGAGCACCCTAAGGCATATCCAAGGGGCATCTTTAGGCAACTGAACTAAGTCCCCAGTTAATAGAATCAGCAGAGGATGAAAGGTGACTCTTCCAGGGGCCCGTTTAGGAAGTTGTCCCCATACAGAAACTATATACGCAACCTCACACACGTATTCCAGCACTTTTGATACTATTCAACTGGAAAACACTTTGGCAGTTGTTGCATTTCTCAGTAGATGTTAATCTAATCTCTGTTTTCAAAAAAAAAAAACAAAAATACAGGAATAACTGCAGAAATTATGTTGCCCCTGTATCTTTTCACTGACTGTGTACGCTGGTAAACTTTCAAAGAAAAATCTAATAACCATAGAAAGGTGTTTCTCTGAGAAAGCTGTGCCATCTTCAGAAACCTGAAGAGGCCGCCTGAGCCAGAAAGAGTGCATCTGTATGAATATGTATTTGCTTTTAATGGATTTTTTTTACCACAAATTTGTCTAATTGTTTCTTTTAGAACTTATTTATCAGCATTTTCTGTGAAGGAGTTACACACTTTCATTATCAAATGTAAAACAAGCAATGAAAAAAAAATAAAAAAACTTAATTTCACACTTGTCTGATGATTTACTTTGTTGTTCCCCAATAACTGGGTTCTGAGTAAAATCATTGCTTAGTTTGTGTTCTCACATCATTTGTGATTTTACATAACTGTCATAACAGTCATGAATGGTCTCTTTTCCAGATGAAACATCCTAGTGGATTTGACCTTTTCTTGCACAGAAGTATTCCCGTACTTTTGAGTCATCAGGTCACCCTTTGCCATTTCTTTACAGGGCCTAGAATAACCTTCCTTTGAGATTGGGAATAATTCTACAAGAGTTCAAGATATGGGTGTAATATGAAATTACAGAGAAGCATAATGCATTTTTGTTTTGTTCTTCACTCCTCTCCTACAAAATTCTATTTAATCTTTTGACTCCTGAACACAGAGTTTACTTTTTCAAAGACCCCTCTGTGATGATTCCAAGATATTTTTCTATGGTGACAAAATCTAAGTCAAAGTTTACCACTTGTTGGGGGAGGAGATTTGTGGGGAAATACACAACCACGCACACTCATGTAATTATTGACTAACTGAGGTTATTCCCTTTGTAAAAAAATGAATTTAATCTGTGATTTTACCTCCCATTCACTCAGCATTGTCATATCCTTCAATTATTTTTCTCCTTTAGCTTCAAAGAAAAGTCTGCTGTAAAGTTTTGTAGCACCTGAAAAACTTTAGTGATTCATTCTTCACACTGTATGCAAGTCATTTGGGCACAGGCATAAGCTCAAATCTTCGTGGAACCAACTGGCAGCTTCTCTGAACTGTGAAAAAAGGACTATTTATTTCAGCATTTTTATTTTTCCTGTGACCTAACTTCCTTCTTAGGCAGCAGCAGCAATATTACCTTGAGCGATGTATCATGGGTCACATTTAGAGGAAAAACTAAACCTGAATTCCATTTTTATATGGTCTGTTGTGGCATTGAATTACATGCAAGTGTACATTTGGTGACTCATGCTTATAAGCAAAACACAATGGCTTTGATACTCAAATCAGTGCAAAGGGTATTTTCTCTACCTTATTTGTATGCTCAGCACTGACTGTGCTAAAACAGAGTCTTAGCTAAAGGCTCTTGCCTGTGATATTAATGACTTTTGCATGTTAAAAAACTAATCTGAAGCTAAAGACATGGCACAGGGAAGCATTTACTTCTTCAGAATTTAGGCCAATTAAATAATTAAAATAAATATTTATTCTGATCTTTTAACTATATCTACCCCTACATAATCTCCCCTCACAAATTAAAAACTCCTACAACCTAGAGTACTGTAATTAGCCATTTGTACTTGTTCCTCTTGAACTGTTTAATCTTCAATAAAATAAAGATAAATCTGCTTTCTGCAAAATGTAAATTCTCATTTTTAATTCCATTTCAGTAAAGTGCTTTGAAGAGTCAGATGCAATTTAGGAAAAAAGTTGTCTATGCAAAGCTTGAATAATACCTTATTCTGCTTTTGTGACTAGAGTTACAGAAGGTAATTAATGAGTTATATACAAAAGCATGTACAGGAGCTGCTTTTTTAAAGTATCAGTCTACTTTCAAAGAGGATTAAATCTAAGTGGTAGCATCACAGAAGTTTAAGTCGAGAAGAACCTCCTGAATATCTAGTCCAATCCCTCTGCTCAAGCAGGGTCAGCTACAGCAGGTTGTCCTGGACTGCATCCAGAGGGACTGCGAGTGCATCCAAGGAGAGAAACTCCACAACGTCTCTGGGCAACCTGTGCCAGTGTTTGACTGCCCTCACAGTTAGACCGAACAAAAAAAAAAAAAAGAAAAAGGAAAAAAAGCACTTTTTCTTACACTCAGATGGAATTGCATGTGTTTTAATATGTGCCCATTGCCTCTTGTTTTGTCAGTAGGCACCACTCAGAAGAGCCTGACTCCATCTTCTTTACAGCCTCCCATCAGGTATTTATACACACTGATACGGTCCCCCTGAGCCTTCTCTTCTCCAGACTGAGCAAATCCAAGCTCTCTCAGCCTCTCCTCATATGAAAGAGGCTCCAGCCTTAGACCTTAGCTCTTTCCTGGTTTTACCCATTTTCTTCCCCCCTCTGAAAAAAGTCACTCTCCTGCAGGCTTTCTTCTCTACTGTCTGGTTTCCTAGACATACACTTACATTTCCCACAGACAAGCATGCTTCTTCAGCTCTTAAATATTGTGACCATAGCATTACAAAGACTGATACCACACTGAGACAAAGAGGCAGACTCTGCTTCCCTCTCACCACTGATAGCAATAGGAAAAAATTGAACTGCCTACATAAACAGAGACTGACCTGCCACTATGGTCAATCGCTTATTTAAACTAATCACATCTGTAAGGCCCCTGCTACAGAAGTTAGTTTTAGTTTCTTTACTTCTGCTACGAAAAGGAATGGTCCCAAGTTCCCAGGTGATAGCTAGCATTTTCACCTGCATAAATAAAACTTTTCATCTGCATAAGTAAAATGAGGATGCTTTAGTACTATGTTTTGTATGTTTGAATGCATAAAAATACTGCAAAAGAGAAACTTCCAGTTATTTTCATGTCCTCCCAGCGCAGTCATACCTCTCAGGACATTTTTAACAGGTTGTTTGCAATGCTCTAAACAAAAACCTTTAACTAAATCCTCTGTCACAGTTTGAACTCAATAGTTAAAGGGTTTAATCAATCCTCAGATGTTTTGGCATAATATAAAGTCTCAACATGAGTTTAAATCTGATGTCATCTGGTAAATTGCAAATAGGAATTACAAGACCAAGAAGCACATCTGACTTGAGATACAAAATTTTCCCCTTCAATATACCCCCAAAAATATGTCTATACCATAAATATCAAAGATGTTTGCACAAAAAGCTAATGCCAGCACAAAAAGCTGTTCAAAATGACAGAATTCATTAATTACTCCAAGAAGCAAGCAGTATATTGTCAAATCACTGTTTTGCTGGACCAGCCCCAGCAAAAAGACGATCCTTGAAGACCGACATTTTTTCCTTGGATTACATAGGGAAGAGATTATAAGAGCATCATCCTGAAGTTACCCTTTATTAAAAAAAAAAAAAAATAAAGAGAGAGCGCGAGAAAAAAAATCTAGAGAGAGCATCTATTAGCTACAAAGTTTTGTGGTGTTAGCTGAGCACCATTTTTATTATGATCTCTCTTTTTAATTCACGCACAGTAATTTAGTGTTTTGTACTAAGGTAAGTAAATAAACTGCAGAGATTTCTGTCCTTGATCATGTCTCAAAGAAGCACCTGTTTCTCTGAAAGAAATTAAACCAAGCTTTCTGAATTTTTAGCTTTTAGGATGGGCAATTTATATTTGTAATTATGATCAAAGACTGCATTTCCTTTCCAATGAAGAGCAGACAATTGCTCTCCTATGACTCAAGCTCATTAACACCTCACCAAAACTCAGAGCCAGACTTTGGAACCAACGCACGGATAATAGTGCAGCTCAAGAGGAAAGTGCTCATCTGAAGGGTATATATGGCTTATTGTTATGACTTCCAAGCATCTCTCAGTCTTTATTCTGAATAAGGGAAGTGTCAATTTTCACATTTTCTCTGGACGATACTGGAGCAGACTAAGGTTATATAAGAATGCATTGATAAAGGCTGGCGGAAGAGAAAAGCTGAGATGAGACCAAGTCTAACAGAACTGCAGAAAATAACATTGGCAGGTGGTTACACTCCACTTCTCCCTCTCATCAGGCAAGCACAAGATAGAACTTTGTTCACTGATTTGCAGCTTCTCAAGGCCAGGAAACAGCCAATTAATTTAACCCAATGCAGTTTTACCTTGTATGCTTCCTAACACCTCCTTAAAACATAAGCTATGACAATTAGTGTACTCTAAACACCGGACATTGAAGTAGTTAAGAACGTAAGTGGTCATAAAGAAATGTGTAAAAAGAAATCTGATTTACAACATCTGCTTTATCAAGTCTCTCCATTTTTTTAATGTACTTTCATTCCCTTTTCAGTCTCTGGTATTTCTCTTTTGAAGATGCAATCAGCTGCAGCCAGATGTTGTGCAGAGGTTGTGCGGGCCTTGGAGGTTTTCCAGATGAGTTTGGATAAAGCCCTGAATAACCTCATCTGACTTCAGAGCAGACCCTGCTCTGTGCAGGAAGTTGCACAACACAACCTCTTGAGGTGCCTTCCAACCTGATGCCTTCACATTAAAATGAATACAGGACTCTATAAGAGATATGGTTTCTGCCTCTGCTGAGAAAAAGTCATAAAAGCAAGCGTTCGTTACTGCTGTGTGGGTCAGACAGCTATTCACTGAATCAAATTTATCATATAAAACAAATTGTGATTATGAAGAATGCACTGGTTTAATTGCACTTTCAAAGAAATCATTATTCAGCTACAGCACAAGTGACAGTACCATTTATCACCAGAGGAAAAGTGACAGCAGTTTTCAAAACTGAAGTTATTTTATCTGTTTACTGAATTGCAGTTATTGTTGAAAGACTCTTTTTAAAAATGGAGTTTTGTGGTGCAGACTCAAGGCTACTGCCGTACAGGACTGCATGCAAACAACAGCAGGATCTTCAGAGTAAGATTCACAGCAGCCCAGATGAAAAGATAAAGCTGCTTAATGAAGGCACCAGATCAAGCTAGGTTTTCCTGAAATCCCACAAATACCTAATTCTAGGCTTTAGGGAAGCAGGACCACTTTGTCAGAAGCAGCAGCAAAACAAGAGTAATATATTTTAGGCCTTAATAAATGAAGCAGGATTTTAGATACCATGACAAGGGGCTAACAGATTTATGCTTGCACTGCCTGTGCTACGAGCATGAGATGGCTTTGGTTTAGATGCTAGAGAGCCGTGTCATTATCACAGTATGCCGCAGCAGGGAAATAGGTCAAACTTTCTCAAGCATGGAGCAGCACTTCAGATGAATACTTGGCTTCAAGTCTGGAGATGTCTTATCTCTGGAATGAGGCAGCACAGCTGCTATCCATTTGTGTATGTTCCCATACCTATGTCCGTTGTGGTCTAGTGACTAGGACATATACTGCTCCTACAGACTGAAATTTCAGTGGTTTAGGTTGTCAGGCAGTAATTGCTGGTAAGTGATTGGTAAACAGTAAATCTCTGGTACCTTTTTAACAGTTACCTAGCAATATCTAGGACCAACTACTTCTATCTCTAAATATGAGAAAAGCATTGAGTCAGATAAAAATTTCAGTGTAACTCCTTTATCTGACTGTAAGTGAATGATATTGGGAGACTATCTTTTAAATGTTTGGGCGAAGATCCCTTCCAACCTGTATCACCCTATGGTACTATGAAGAGAGGTGAGGTATGCAGCCCTCCCCACACAAGGCACGGCAATCTGCTTCATAGTCCTGAGAGCTGTGTCCACCTAGAGATTCTCAGCCTGACACACTAAATGTTGCCGTACTATATAAGGTCTCTTTGCTGTGTCACAGAACAGCACAATCCAGACATTTTCCCTTCTGTACAGAAAAAGTAATTTTTCAGAGACTCTAGCAAAGCTACTTAAAAGCTTAATACTAAACTTTTCAGACGTGATTCCCGAGATCTGGGTGCCAAACAGAAATCATAACAAGATGCAAAAAAACTGACTCCAGAGTACCTGGTGGGGTCATCCCCTGGAAATGTGCTCCAGCGAATTAAGACAACACTGAGAATTTCTATGCTCCTACTTTCAAGTCAAAATTAGGCAGTGTGCTGATGTACTTCTGAATGTACTGACATGGTAGCCAAAACACAACATACTATAAGTAACAGCTCTTATGTCCCTCTGGAGCACAGTTACCAGGCATAATTTATAGTAAAACCTGTAATTTGTGCCAGAACTTCAGTGTCAGAAGTTGTAATGAGACAACTAGGAACCTCCAATTCCTCTTAATGGGCAGAGCTCAAATTAAATTGAATACTCAGGTCATATCCCTCTCTTCCAACTAGAACAACGTCTCCCCTCTGTAGCCCTGTACAACATCTGGAGTGCTATGCCTTCTTCTCATTAGCCCCATCCCTGTACAACACCCATTATCTTCTTCATTAGCTATTCTTGACAGAAGTGACACCTTCCCACCCCAGCTAACCACCAGCTCATACCTGTATTCTGTAACTCATTCTGAGTAGTTAACCAAAGAATTTAATTCCTTTAACTGCCATGAATGTAATTGCTTCTTGCATTCAGTTAGGTATCAGAGGTATGGCTTCGCCTTACTACCAATAAAATTATATTCAAGTGGCTTCATCCTCTTTGCCAGAAACACATGTATCTTGCCTATTCTAATTCCTTTTTAGTTAGCTCCATGTACGTTGTTTTTAAAGTTTTCACAACACTGAGTAATTGTTAAGGAAAAAGAAACAGAGAGTGCAAAGAACACAAAGTCTAGAAGCAGCTAATTATAGCATTACATCTGACAAAATAGGATGTGTTCATTTGCGAGGTGACCTGTACAGACTTCCTCTGTGAGCTCCCCACAGTGTTTCTTGCATACAACTGCACAGTGAGTGGGCAGAGACAAAGACTGAAGATACTCTTTTGATAAATCAGTGAAGCTGAGTCAGTATCGAGTATTTACGATTCGGCAGAAAGCAGACAGCGGGTTTACACCTTTGAGAAAGCAAAGAGAAAGCATCAGAAGGGGAGATATCGCCGAAGACTGCAAATGTAGCATGGGAAGCACAGATCAGAAGGTGCTGGACTCAACTCATTCATTATGTGCATGAATTCAGAAACACTAAACATTCATAGAATCATAGAATAATTTGAGTGGGAGGATACCTTTAAAGGTCATCTACTCCAGCCTCCCCTGAAGTAAGCAGGGACATCTTCAACTAGATCAGGTTGCTCAGAGTCCCGTACAACCTGACCTTGAATGTTCCCAGGGATGGGGCATCTACCACCTCTCAGGTCAGTCTGCTCCAGTGTTTCACCACTCTCATCATTAAAAATGTCTTCCTTCTATTTAGTCTGAATTTACTCTCTTTTAGTTTAAAATCATTACCTCTTGTCCTATTACAACAAGCCCTACTAAAAAGGCTGTCCCCATCTGTCTTATAAGCTCCCTTCAGGTACTGAAAGGCAGCAATAAGGTCTTCCCAGGGCCTTCTCTTCTCCAGGCTAAACAACCCCAACTCTCTCAGCCTGTCCTCATAAGAGAGGTGCTCCAGCCCTCTGATCAATTTTGTGGCCTTCCTCTGGACCCACTCCAACAGGTCCATATCTTTCCTGTGCCGAGGGCTCCAGAGCTGGGTGCAGTACTCCAGGTAATGTCTAACCAGAGCCGGGTAGAGGGGCAGAATCACCTCCCTCAGTCTGCTGGCCACACTTCTTTTGACGCAGCCCAGAGTACGGTTGGCTTTCTGGGCTGCAAGCTCACGTTGCCAGCTCACGTCTAGCTTTTCCTCCACCAGTACTCCCAAGTCCTTCTCTTCAGGGCTGCTCTCAACCACTTCATCCCCCAGCCTGTACTGACACTGGGGATTGCCCCGACCCATGTGCAGGACCCTGCACTTGGCCTTGTTGAACCTCATGAGGTTCACATGGGCCCACTTCTCTATCTTGTCCAGATCCCTCTGGATGGCATCCTGTCCTTCAGGCACGTCAACCACTCAGCTTGGTGTCATCTGCAAACTTGCTGAGGGTGCACTTGATCACACTATGTCGTTGATAAAGATATTAAACAATACCAGTCCCAATACAGACTCCTGAGGGACACCACTGATCACTGATCTCCAACCAGACACTGAGCCATTGACCACTACTCTCTGGATGCAAGCATCCATCCAATTTCTCATCCATCGAACAGTCCATGGAGATATGTTTCTGAAAAAAATGGGTTCCCAACTCTGTATTTCCCTTATTTGCTTCTTATTGTTATTCATAGCTGATTTTGTTTGTTTGTTTGTTTTGCTTTGTTGTTTTTTAAAAAGATCTCTCTTTGTTCCCTTGTTTGACATGCTTCACTGTAAGTAAGGAGCATCCACTTTCCACCTACAGCAGGGCTCCGGGGCTCTTCAGTTCAAACAATCTGTCACAGGTTATTGTATTAAAGCCATGAAATGCCTGGCAAGCAAATAAAGGTCACACTTCACCATGAAATATTTATAAGAAACATACCTGCTGCGTAATCCTTGCACTGAGTATGCATCCTAGAAATGGGACATGGCTTCCCCTCATAGGCTGCAGTGATGATTATAGGTCACCCCTATCAGGTTGCTTGATTATAACCAATGCAAAGCCACCTCAGGATGGATATAAAAAGGGACTCTTCACAGATACAGCCATTGCTGGTGACTAATGCCTAAATTAAACCTGTTCCAGAGCACAGTTCCTGGACTGCACTCGTCCACCCTGTGAAACTGCTTGAACAGTTTCTGGAGTGGGTTTGACCTGGGCCACTCTCAAACCATTCCCAGCCAAAGCGAAGGATTAGTCTCCGTAGGCCCCGCAAATTTAACCACTGCATTTTAGAGGGTAAAAGAGTTTTAATGGCAAGGACAGAAGCTCCTCAGTGGATGGCCACAGCTGCACAACACAGGTATAGGCACAGTTAATTACAGCACAGCGTAAGAGATCAACTGTCTTACACCATTTTATTTTTCCACATAAAACATTTTGGAGTTATCTTAGCAGCTGCTCAGGAATCTCAGTTCATAGACCATGGAAGGCTGCTGAAGGACAGGATCTAAAGCTGTAGGAGCGTGGCACAAATGTGACTTACATCCCTTTATCACTTTGGGAGCTCTAAAGTGCTTTCATATACTAAATACACCAAACAATCACATCTGACGTTTCTCTGATTAACCTAGCCGCTGGTTTTTGGTTTAATCTTTATGTCATACTGCAAGAAAAAAATGAGTAACTTTGTATTCACTTGCTGATTTTTGCAATATACAGTAAATAATGAAGATTCAAATATTCAAGATGAAAAAGAAATATTATACCTAGTCCTGTGGGGGAAAAAATAAACCTGAAAGTTGTTACATAATTAAAAACACCTTATACTTAGGAAGGAAGGAAGGAGCAAATGAAGGTCACACTTGTCACCTAAAGTCTTGCATATCCAATTTTTAAGCGCTTGACTTTGCAGCTTTTAATACTCTTTCAATGCACCTTTTTTTTAATTTATTTAAAAAATAGACAAAAATCCTACTGACAAGACCAGTTCCAGAGGAAAAAAGGCATTTCAAAACAGTAATTTCTGGCTGATAGTTCTCCTTCAAATTGTAAGAAATCATGAGGAAAAAGCTCTGACTATAGAAAATGAAAGGTTTACCTAAAGGGACTGATAACAAATACAAAGCAAAGGAAGCCACATGGTAAAAATCAACAGAATAGATAAAGAGAAGGAACAGACTATGAAGACTGGAAACACCAGCAGAAAGCAGGTACAAACACAAAGGCCAGAAAAACCTCAAGGGAGTTTGAGAATGAGAACTTTAAACTGGACGCAAGGGAGGCTGGCAGAGCATACGTACATATGAATAAAGGACCTCTGCCTACAGAAGTGGAAGCTAGGAGAGTATCAGGGGAAAGTCTTAAATATGTCTTCCCTGTTCTTGTTCTTCCTTTGGCATCTGTCACTGATGGAGACAGAACAATTTGCTCCACGTGTCTTGGTCTGACTCAATACCATGAACCCTATGCTCATATAATCCCCTTGTATACAGGCTGAAAACCAAAAAGGAATACTTTATATAGAATGGATGAGTATATAGAATGACCTACTCTGAAATCATAAACAAACTAGACTGACATCGCCTTATCCAGTTCTTCAGGGAATGAATTATTAATGCCTTGAGAGCTATGTAAACTACTACACAGAATTTGCGCACCCACACACACGTAAGCACGTGTATGATAGATGGGTAGAAAACAAGTTTCCCAGCTTAAAAATGAAAAATATCTCTGGAACCATGAAAATTGTTCTCCAAACCTCCATTATTTTCTGTAACTCAGTTAACTTTTCCCCCCATTATATATATGTGTGTGTGTGTGTATGTATAGATAAGGGTGTGTATATGTTCATATAACATTAGATATTTAAAAAACTTAAGATTATTCTCAAAAGTTAGAGAAACACCTCAAAACATGTGAATGGGATTTCTAGCAAGGTCACCTGGTATCCTGTTGGTGGAATAAGATACTCTCAACAGCAACGAAGTGGGTGTTGTTGCACCTTTCCAGCTGACTGCTACTAGACTCTTATGGTCTTTTAGTTTGTCGCAGCGAAGACCGGGCACTATTCTGCCAGACAGCTTCTGGCATCCTGTTCATAACGGATGACAGAAAAAGTCTCTATTGTCATCAAGAAATATGTAACTATTTAAAGTACCACATGCTTTACCATTCTGACAGGTTTTTTTCTGTTACTATTTCATTTTAAATTCCTTTTTATTTATTTTTTACTAGAGGATCATTTGGTGACTGAGAGACAATGTGCTCAAAATGGTCATCAAAAGGCTCCACTGTGGTTTTTGTTGCGTTCTTGTCTGGATCAGCTGTTCCGAGCACAAGACACTCTCCTGCCTCTAAACATATGAGCACTTCTTGCTTAACAACATGCCAGTTATCACGGTTATTGCTGTAGTCAACAGGGAAATTCACCTCCAATGGACAAATACTGACATTCTAAGCAGCTGGACTGACTTCCTGCAAAAACGACATCCCTCCATTAAATACACCAGAGTGTGTAAATTAACATTAAATACATACAGAGTGCCCTAATGAATAATTTAGGCAAGATGCTTAACTTTTTCATGGCTAGAGGCAGAACAGATTAACCTGAGCTTCAGACCGTAAGAGAGACCAGAGTTTCACATGGTATGAAGCTAGTTACTGAATGGCTGCTTCTCCCCAAGGGTAAAGGTTCTTCTTTTAACATCATGCATGATAGGCTTATGTTGCAGGCTTTTACTATTTCATTTACAATACTTAATTTTGGCCTGTTTAATAAATTGTCAAGCTTCATAACAACAACTTACAAATGTAAGAAGTAATTCTACCACCTGGAGAAATGACTGTGTACAGTTTTTTGAGTAGGCATGAAGGAACATGTATCAGTTCCTTCTCTGGTCTGAAATGCACTTATTTTAGTTCTAATAAGACAGTACAAGTAGGAGAAACAGACCAAATTTAATTCAAGAAACCTGTGGCTAGAGAAGCAAACATTCTTGTCTTTAACGTTATGTATCTAGTTTACAACGTCCTTCATTAACCATTATTCACAACTGTTACATTGGATGGCATTTTCCCTCTGCTGTTATGAAACACGAAAGGGTCTGTTTCTTTCCAGAATAGCAATTGTACACAATTTTAAACACCGGTTTTGCTTGAGCTGAACAACCAAAAGGAAGGACACCCGCAGGTGGAAGTGACTGCCAGAATGTCATGCAGAGAAATGACATTCAAAAGGCAACTTGTCAACTGTTCTAGATGGCAGACAAGCACGACACTTTAGGGCACCCACAACATTGCCCATCTCCTATGAAGGCATTGTTGCCAGAACATTTACCTAATCTAAAAACAAGAAAAATTCACCTCAGATGGGTGACAAACTGGAAAGTCTCTGAATTCAATAAACATTTTTCATTATTATGAAGGCCCAAATCAATACAAAAATACACAATTCTCTAGGGTGATGATTAAAGCGCGTGTGAATATTCTCACAATTCAATAATTACTTAAGTTGTCTCACCTAGTTTTTCAGGATTTAAATAAAAAAAAAAAAAAATCACACAGTTTATGATAGAAGAAAAGCTCTGCCTAGTTTCCAAATAATGCAGGTTTGTATGTTAGTAAAACAGTAAATTCTTAGACTAGCAATTTGCTATTGCACCAAGAATCTACTCACAGTTACAATATCACACTGATACTAAGATTAAAAGCAGAAATAACATACCAGGCAAGGTACCTCAGCAGACCTGTGTGTTACATGTGTCATACTAGTACTGAAAATACATAGAGAGGATTAACTAACAAGAACACACAATGCAAGTGCAAAACATAAAATACATCCATTCAGCTGGAGAGAAAATGAAGATACGGTACATGTTTGGTTTTTTTAAAGGATATTGCTTATGTTAAAACAAAGGCTCTTTGCCTTTCGAGAAGGAAAGATTTCTACTTGACTTATCTCTAATAATGTGCACATTTAAAATGAAATCATCAAACCTTGCATGTATGGGAAATGCCACTGTTTTCACATTATAAATGTAACATTTACAGCTATGCACTTATTGATGTTCTATTTCTTGTCTGATACCACTGTGTGTTTTGGGAGAGCAATGAAGGAGGACTAGGATAAAGGAACAACTGCTTCATTCCTGCCTGGCAGCTCCTATGCTCTTATGAAACTATCATCTGTGATTATCAGCCTGTTTTTAAATATAATCTACTGAGGGTAGAATGTGATTTGCAATATTAAATGGCATCAGTGCAATCACGTAGCTCAATTCCCATGTGCCCCTTTGAAAATCTGCTCACTTTTGTACTTAAACTCCTCTTCCCCTACAGAACAGAGCATTGATTCCTCTTCTTTAGCGAGATGAATCCCTTCCCACGTGATTTCACAATGTCAGTCTATTCTAATCACTTCCAGCTGTCTCTGCTCATCCAAGCACAGCGCAGGCATTCGAAAGGGCTATGAGACGCTTTCCTTTAGGAACTCCACTGGATAGAAAACAGATTACTTTGATGACTGAGAGGTAGATAAGGAGAAGACATTTCCACTATACTAACCTGCTGTTGACAGAAATACTACTAAAAAAAAAAAAGCCTGTTATACTGTCTGACCTTCTATATGCTGGGTGCCTTCCAAACTCTTTATTCTTTGACTGATTTACTGCTGCACTAAGTAGCTTGTCAGAGGAAGGCCAGCATTGTTTCCTAGTGCCGTAACAATATTGAACAAGGTCAGGATTCAAATAAAACCATGGGGAAAAAAAAATACAAAAATCCCTCAGACTCCATGAGAGCATGCAAAACCTGATTTTGTGTCTGTCTGTGTGCGTATTTTTCTTCATAGGAGATAACTAATTTGATTTTTTTTTTCTGATGTATTTTGCCAAACATACATGTATAGAGTACACACAAACACATACGTGCATCATTTGCACATATACACATATGGATGTTGCATATATAAATACACGTGTAATTGGTTTGAACATTTCTCTGACATCTGTGGTGTGGTAATAGCTTTCAATTTACAGTAACTTATGAATGTTCCTAGTCTTGATATTTACCTTCTCCTGTAGTCCACCACTGAGACTGTTAAAATACAATCAGTCCTAATAATAAAACCAAGCAGATATATTTGACATAACAGAACACATATTATTTTCATTAGCTTTAAAAATCCCGATTATTTTTTTTTTTGCTATTTCTACAAAGCAGTATGTAAGCAACCAGTTTTGCCGCAAAAGAAAAAACACCACCTCATTAAAACTTAGTTGTAAATGCTGGTTTTCTGTGTAGTGTATTTTATGTTTACTAAATAATGCATGTCATGTGCTTGTGTCTTTCACTAGAACACCTCCTTTTAAGACTAAACACAATCAACAGTGCAAATATTCAAGTTTATTGTAATACCACTTGCAAGTTTTTATGTTCACACACTTTTATTATTATTATTATTGCAAAAATAATTGGAGAGAAAGTAAGTTAATATCCAAAATTAGTGGCTACATCTATATCCTCCCTCTTTCATATATAGACCTAAATATATATGAGGTAATTGAATACACATATACAGCTTTACATATTTATTTTTTTTTTTACAATATGAAGAATTTAAAAAAAAGAAGATTCAGCAGAGTAATACACTGATTTTTATATGGTGGTAGGTTTCTTCTCTTTCACTGAAGTAGAGCGAAATGAGAATTTTTATATATATATATAACTTTTCCAGGAAGTTAGAAAAATGTACTTTAAAAAGTAGCCACACTAGTTTCAAAAGAGTGTTCAATATTAATTCAAACCCAAACAATTTTCTAGATTTTTACATTTTACTTTTAATCTCTGTTTCTGAGAATTAACCATAAAGCAGCTGTTTTCAGGATTACTTCCTACCAGTTTTATTAAGAATGCTGCTGATTCTGCTCTTTTCTATGATTTAACATCTGAGCTTTTCTTTTCCTTCAGTCTCCCAAAGGGATAAATATAAACCATATTTTGGAAAATGGGCTTGCTGTCTCCATGCAGATCGTATGTTTATTTATTCTTTACTTCTTTTTCACTAGTACAAGAAACACACTACAAATGTATACATACTATGTGTACTACATATTATTTAATGTATACATTGCATGGATGTGTATGTACATATGTGTGTGTATACGCATATGCACACATGCGCACACAGTAGCAGTACTAAGACATTCCATTTAACCTCTTTGGCTTCATATTTTTTCCTCAGACAAGAAGAAAACCTCGCTACAATGCTTTCCTAACTATTTTTTAAATGCACAAGTATTTTGGGCACAGGAAGACAAGGAATGAGAACACAGCAGGGAAACTTCATTTTGGATGATCACAGGTTTTAAACACCAAGGGAAAAAGAGATCCTCACTTGATGTAACAGGTTCACCTCCAAGAGAATTGTGGAGTGGTGCCAGCTGAGGACCTAAGACATTCACACTGATGAAAGGAAACTGCTTTAGCTCTGATATACTTTATCTAAAATCATCAATTAAATATAGATTAAATCTAACTACTACCAAGAATTAGGTCAAAAGGACTAACTGAGCTTAAGACTGTTTTTCTACATAGAGCTGCTTGCATAGTAGCTTGTACCCTAATTTTAAATCTCTCGTGCCCCATCTTCTTATTTCCCAAAAGCAAAAAGACTGTAAAACTTACCCGCAAGCTATCATACCACAGTTATGTAAACTTACGTTCAGTTTAGAAATCCTAACCTTGAAAGCACTGACCTTTTATCAAGCTATCTAAATAAGTCAAAGTCTATAATATATGTTCCAAACGTTACTCTTGAAGGATGTGCCATAATCCCACATTTTAGGGATTAATATTTAGGCACCAAGAGTCTTGGTTGTAATAGTACTGGCATATAAATCTGCACAGCTAATTTATATTTAAGTCAAGTAAGAAACCAGAAAGTAGTCAATCCTCCACCTAAATCCGTGAAGAGCCTGAGCCAGTATGCCTCTTGGAGCACTTAGAAAACTCAATGCAAATTGCAGGGGCATCTTGGGCTTTCTTACATAAGGCCATAAGAGGGTGAAAAAAATAAATCTGTAATGTCCAATTTTATGTAATAACTTGCTGGTTAAAACACTTGTACAGTTGATATGGGTGACACAGATTCAATTCTGTTCTCTGCACAAGCAGATTCGAACCCACACTTACAGAAATTCTCTAACCACAAAGTTGAGCGACGGTGTATGTTGATACCACCTAGAGTCTGCCCATTGTGGAGGAGCCAGAGTCCAATCACAACATGGCTCCACTTCCATACTGCACGCTCAGCTGAGGAGGAGTGCATGGGTTTGTCTCATTTTCCTAGTATACATGCCAAATTCATATTTAAATCTTAAATAACCTGCCCAAGACCATAGCTCCACTATGCAGAATGTTTCTTTTCCTTAAATGCCGCTGCTGCACGGTGTGATACAGTAAGTGGTGTCACAGCCCTTCTTTGTCCTCTCATATTGACTGTAGCATCAGAGTAATACCAGTGAAATAGCAGAAGTAATTACAACTTATAAGTGTAAACTCATGTAACAACATAGATAATACATATCTGACATAGAATAAGCCGTTCATCCTTAGTATCAGTTATTGTCCATATTATACTATCACACACATCCTAACCTATATAATACTTACAACGATGATGTAAAGAACATATTGTAAATTAATTCAACACTGACAACAGATAACTAGGGGATGCAAAGAACTAATAGCTTCCACTTGCTCTGTTAAACCTGCAGCAATACTCTTGGAAGAAATACTCATTTTCAAATCACAAAACTAGTCAGTCAGTCACACTGTATCTTTACTAGGCACCTGAGATACATACAGAAGTCCAGCTAAATGCTTAAATCCTATCTATCCCAAATTACAGTGCCCAAATCCAAATTCATGTTCCTGAAAAATCAGCAACCACTGAACTCCAGAATAATCCGATTGTTCACACAGCTTCTGGAGAGAGAGGATTTTAAATCCCTCAAGATGGAGAAAGGTGTATGCCAGAGTCTCGTGTTCTCCAAACCTGAGCATATGTTGTAAAGGGGAGGCCAGCACGGTCACTACACCAGGAAGAGAGAAGATGGAAAAAAACACCCAACCAAAAAAAGGGTGATGATTTCCTGCCAGTTGTAGATTTCCTTCCTCTGTGCAACAGAAAAAAATAAACAGCCTACTCCATGGGACCAAACACTGAAGAACACATTTTCCTGAAGTATCTCTTCATTTGGCAAGACACTTCTGCTGATCGTCATTTAGCTGGGATCCAAACTCTGCTCTGTCAATTAGGTTGTGGTCTCCTTGTTTGTTTGTTTAAGAAAACAGCCAGTCCAATTTCTAACTCAGCCATTTGTTCTCCTTCAGCAGGAGTTCTTTGTTTGCTGTAACGCTTGGTAAATTATTATTAAGCACATTCAATAATGAGTTGGAACTGTGGTACAAATGCAAAAGCAGAAGTGATTTCTAAGTGGGTGTAATTACGCTTAAGCAACTCTAAATGGGTTTTATCTTCAGTGCATCCATAGGTAACGGAAAAGAGCTACAACTTGTGCAAGTTAACATAAAACCTCATAATGAGCCGGTACACCCTGAAGTTATTTGCTTTTCTCACTTCACCTTTCCAACCGACATGCAGGTTTTGCCATTTCAAGCTCTTTTCTGATTATGGGCCAGAAGTCAAATGTGACAATTGGGATGAGTAACTCCCTGTTACTGGTTGGAGTTGGCAAAGCAGCTACATGAAAACAGTAACAATTCAACTCATCACAGAATCCATGACAAAACTTCGGATAGCTAATCTCATGAAGTACCCAGACTGCATTTGCAGTTGTAAACTAGCTCTTCATGAACAAAAAATGCAAACTATCACTCCAAAAGGGGAGTTCATGGGGAGCAAGAGAACAACAATTCCCAACAGCCACACAGTCCATGAAATGAAACAAATTTCCTGTCTAGGAGGTTGGTAGATACTTTTGAGGCAGGAGGGAAACAATCATTAGTGGTTCACTGGATGCCAATTTCATGAATAATGACAGTTCTTTTCTCTCTAGATAGTTGGACATCATCATGAAGTAATAATGAAAAAAACATATATATAAAATACTAATTTGTGTAATACATATGTCTTCGATTCTATCATGTAATTAATTTAAGCTGCCATGAAGTGACTGAAAAATGTCACCCTCCCGATTTGCTAGGACATCAGGTTTCTATTCCATAGGCACAACTGGCTGCATACAGAGTCAGGAGGTAGCAGAATCTTGCCATGATTGTGCAACAGCTAAACTCAGGCATGGACTTACCGAAAGGGTAGCAGAGCAGGGTGTAGCTATCCATTAACAGTGACAGGTGTGATATTATGGTATGGTGTTGGTCTCTACATTATACCTTCATCTGGAATGGGATTAAGTCCTAAATATCCTCCTTTGAAAGATGACTGTTTTTCAAATAACAAGCTACCCTAAAAATCAATTGTGGCTTCCGAGTTTTGAAAGCCGAGAGTACCACTAAATCAAAAGCTTTGCTTTATCCAATGCCTCTTCTCATTCATCAAAAGAAAGAAAAGTGACTGCTTGAGATAATCTTTCACTTACAATAAATCTAAATGAAAAAAAAATCAAAACTTTAAATTGAACTCTGAAGCATAATTTTTTTGTTAAAACACAGCTTCTTCTTCTGCATGTCACATTAGATATACTGTTACATTCACCCCAAGAGATTTTACCGCTCTTTATGTAACTACCTACCAGTTCACTTGATATTTTATCAACTATACTGACAACCAAAAAAACCTTTTTTCAACAATGTGCTAACAAAAACTTCAAACTCACAGTCTCTGTTATAATTTTATGCGTATTTATGAACTACTATAAAGGCTACAACATACTATTAAAAATGCTATGGGGAATTAAAAAACAGAACATCCAAAGTCACACTGAACTTACTGTGTTAATAGTCTTCCAAAAATGTAAACACTATCTGGGTGAGAGTAGAGAACTTAATCAAGATACTTTCATGTCCCAAATTCTCAAGTGACATGAAATAGTCACTTATTTTCTCTTTATATGAGTAACTCCAACCAGTGTATCAATGTTTCAGTAGTCAGGATGAATATAGGAATACACAGCTTACACTTGCATTGAAATTCTTTTCAAGACAAGTCCATCTGGTGAAAAGCATCTTTTAAAATACAAGGAAAAAGAATGGTTTGTTATGGAGAAAACATTTAATTGAGGGGAAAAAAAATTAAAATACTGAAGTATTCGTTAGCTTTTTCACCAGAATGCCGCTTATAAAACTTCCTCCCCAAAGACAGGTCAGACTATTCAGAGAATCCAAAGCCACCAACAACAAACTTTGAAGCAAGACAGGAGAAGACCTGCCATAAGGTGTTGATGTAACACTTCTGATGGGAGAAGAACTCATCTTGATACACAGATTAAGAGAAGTCATTAAAGCACTCTCAGTGCTTTAATGCCTGTTACAATCACCAGGCATTCTTTACAATAATCTTTTGCATAACTGGATTATGGTAAAACCTGAAATCATTCTACACCACTACACAATCTGACATTTTATCATTATATCTGAACTTTAAGAAGACCAATTTACTATGGAATGCCTGCTTCTGTGTTTATTTGCTGTTAAAGGAGGGATCTGAATATGCTAATTTTCACTAAAGAACTGCTTATCAGCCATTTATATCAGAATTGTATTGAAGTTTCATTACATTATATGACAAAAGATGAAACTTCTCCAATCTTGTTATCTTGCTTAACATGACAGTTACATTTTGACTAAAATTATTTAGCAATTCATTTTATTCTTAATTCACAAAGTGCCATAGATAGCTTTTTTCCATCTTACTTTTCTCTGCTCCTATATACATACCTATTGCTTATCTTCCCCAGTAAGTACAAACACCTATTGAAGTATGCTTCCACTAACACTCATTCTGTTACAAGTATCACAAGTAATTTCACTTGTTTAACTTAATTTGTTTTTCTAGATTTTGTCATATTGTATATAAAAAGAGATTACTGGTTGAAGTGATAACAACTCTTCTGCCAGGGGAAAAGGTTTGCCTTCCTCAGCTCAGCATCTACATACTAAAGAAAAACTAGTATTAAATAAATAAAAGCTAAAAATTGGTTTTACCAATTAGTCTATATTTATTATACTGTATATTGCTATGATTAACATGCATTTCTTTCTAAATTAATTTCAACTTCAAAAATTTCCGTTTCAGAATATTTTTTTTCTCTCCTTTAAAACAAATTCACCTCTGAATTACAGAGATCAAAATGAATAACTATGCCTGCCATCCATTAAAAATAAAATTAACTAATACTTTCAGAAATCTGTCTAAAGATATCTACTGGATGCCGTGCAAAGCAGTTTTTCTGATGGTTGGTAAGTATTCCTACAGTCCTTTCTGGGTGGAGTGACACTCTCCCTAAACTGTGTTCATACATAGTTTTGATGAAGATATTGATTTGATCTTCCTTTTTAAATTTGCTGAGGAATCTTCTCTTAGATTAAGGCCCTAACCTGTTCTCAGTGTTATCATTCCCATTGTCAGATACAGAATTAAATAACCTCATTAGTACTTCATACATTGCATAACAGGAAAAGATGCTGATCTGTTTTTGTCTAGATATTTTCCCCTTCCTAGAAATTCATTCTTAAAGAGACAAACTCACACCGTGTTCAGTTCTGTAGAACCAGAACCAGTATCCCTGGACCTGGGACTGGTAAAGAAAGAGAAAGCCGGAGACTACATAATGGCAACTCCAACAGTTTTTTGACATCATGCTGAAGTTCAGCTAATTCTTGACTTGACACAAGCAAAACATGCAGCAATCTCTACTACAACCATACTTTCCGTACCTTCTTGTCTTTCTAAACAAGCCATTCATTTCATTGAATTTTATCTATATATAACAATTTTATGCTAATGATATCAATCTGGGCTTTTGATATTTGCCTGATGTGATTTCAAGTTTCTTTTTATCATTCAAATAGAGGCTGATTTACTTATCAAACTACTCGATTACTTAAAACCAATCTATTAACAAGTGAAATCTAGAAAGTCATTCTGCAATCAAGGTAGCTCTTATCACACCCAGGGAACTCAGTCATACAGGCAGTTTCCAGGACTGAAACCGTTACCTTCATTGCACTGGTTAGGTGCCTACAGAAACATCCAGATCTAGAGTCAGTTTTACTTTTTTTGTTTCCAAATTGTGTTTCTTTGAGTTACAGAAAACGAACATTTGTAACACCATTCTCAATTTCTTCCTTACTCTTTCACTTACTCTCTTGGGATTTTTTTTGTGTTTTGGTTTGTTTTTCTGAGATTCATGAAAAGCAATAGCAAAAAAACTGTGGATCCTCAACGATATGTACACTCTGATGCACATGTTTTAGTGGTGGGACAAAATTCTACCAAATGTTTGGTAATTTGCAAAACTGACCAAATAGTAGATCTTACTCTCCCCAGCTCCTTTAATGAATTGTTGCACTCTTGCCCAAGTGATTTCCAGTAAAACTAGTGACACCATAGTTCATCATCTTTCCTTTTTGAATTTGCATTCAGACAGAGAATTAGTAAAGAACTAAGGTGCTAGTTCTAGCCAGGTAAAACACACCAGATTTCAGTTCTGCTTCTTCTTGAATGCTTTATTTATGCAAAAGTTTGTACAGTCTAGAGGAAAGATGTATCTCCCTTCACCTTGCTCTGTCTAGTAAGGTCTCTGTCTCCCAGTTAGAGGCTTGAGCTATAAGCGTACTAACATCAATCCACCACGTTCATACACCAAGGTTCATGCCAGTAAACCCTGTCTCTATAGGTTTTTGTCTTTTTTCTTGAATGACAAAAGTGACTTGTTAAAACATTCTTTTTTCAAATTCTCAATTACTGACAGAAATTTATTCAACAAGCAATGCATGATTTTGGGGAAACCTATAAACTACACCATTAGCCTCTCAGGCACAGTTTGAAAGTTGAGTAGAAAACACATAACTATTTCGTCAACACAACTCGTACTACCATTACTGTCATTTTGGTTAAGGAAGAAACACAGTCAGTATATTTTTTGCCATTAACTTGTGCAAGCATGTATAGATATTTCATAGGAAATGACAACTTATTTTAACTCCAGTAGCAACACCGCTGAAATTGCTTGCAACTGGGTCCTCTCAAACAACTCTGCAACAACTACAAAATACACGACACAGCTCCCCTTATCCTCTGTAGGACTGGAGTGACCCATATCACACATTTCTTTAGAAAAATTATTAGATTTATACCGTATACCGTATACCGTATACCGATTTTGCTGAACAGTAGCAAAAGACGACAACATGTAATAGATTCACAATCTCATTTGCCGCAGGTTAATGGACAAATGTCAGCTCTTTAACATTTTGAGATGTTTTACTTCTCTTTGAAAGAACGCTACTTATTACCTAATCCTGATCTTATACTAAGTATCTCAGCAAATACAAATGCTGTCAAATGTTATCTTATTTCTCAGAGCAAACTGTGTAAAAAGATTAAGCATAAAGAAAAATTACAAAAGTACATTTATGGATAAAAGAACAAGGTATGGCATAAAATAGCTTGGACAGAAAATAATATTTTAATAAAACCGGACTACAATATGTTACTGGAGTTTCACATCATTAAATATTCATTATTTCTGTACCTTGAGAATTTTTGTATTCCAAAGCATAAAAAATTTCAGTCTGTCAGCTACAATCCTACCTTAGAGTAGATCATCTCACTTTCCTGAACTATTATCCAAGCTCTAATGATTTATTTGATAAATGCTTCAAATGAAAAACTGTGACATGTATTTTTTTACTTATTTATTTATCAGAAGAGCTTCTAGCTCTAGTTGTATGGTTCAGATAGAGAGAAATCAAGAACAGCAAAACACAGCAGCATGACACCTTGGCTGTTTCCTTGCCAATAAAGATATCTCTACGCAGTATAAATCACTGTACTCTGCCATTAAAGCCAATAGGAGACGATGTTGCTCAATAATCAGTCAATCCATGCTTGACCATTTAATATCTCATATGGTTTATAAATGTCTATGTTATGTTATTAAATGCCAAGTCATAAATGTTACACTTAAGTAATGCATAAAGTCAAAATTTAACTCCCAAAGATTACTATAATCCATTGAGGAATGTTTTCTGAGCCTTTTTTTTTTTTTTTGGATAATCTACCATGTCATTACCTAGTTGTAAAATAAAAAGGAACATCTAGTAGCTTGTAAGGAATATAAAACTGTACACTTTGTGCTCACTGATACTGCTTTGTTCACAATTGCAAATACAAAATTTGTATTCAAATGAGATTTGAGATTGCAAAATACCACAATCAAACACCACTTTATTTTCTTCCTAATCATGTTTAGGAAAGGCTGCAAGGCATTGCAGAAGGACTTAAGGTAAAATGAATGGAAAATGCAAAGTAAAACGAAGTTCAGAGCCCATGCAAAGACACATCTATTCTCTTTATGTCAAATGAAATGTCATCACCATTGTCATCACCAAAAATTGTGACCCCAAATATCACTAGTCAAAAGAGAAAGGACAGTGTTTGCAAGGTGCAAGTGAAGATAACCAAACCCCAGATTTTTAAATATGTTCCAGAATATCCCTGAAGGTGGCGTAGAGTAAAATAAATAACCATTATCAGGTTCCAAATTAATTTAAAAACAGACAGGAAACAAACATCAAAATTAATAAGGACATCTGAATGATCGATCCCTCACCACCAGCGCGTAGTTAAAATAAGCAAAACCAAAAGGTTGATAATGAAGCTACTGTAAAGCCAAAAATAATACAGTTTATTATGTTAAACCCAAGGAAGACCATCATCTGTACTCTCCCCTCAGCTCTCTGGGTTAGTTAGGGAACTAACACCCAAAAATAGTCCAGAAATAGGTGACACAAAAAAAATAAAATGTTTCAGTGTTTGTAAAGGCTCCTACACACAGAGCCTTTGAACAGGCAGGGATTGCTTAAAAAGGAGCTGAATAATGCTGCATTCACAACTGATACAAAATGATCAACAAAACAGTCAGACCTAGCTCCACAGGCAAAATAAACAGTTGCCCTTGGCAACAGGTGGCCAGGAGCAGCAAAATGGCTGTGGTCTTCCTGCCTGCGGGGTTTGTGTCATAAACTGGGAAAGTCACGACTACTGCTGGTGCTGGTGCTCATCTCCTCCTCCTCCTTCCTCCTGCTGCTCCAACACTGGGGGCAGCTCACCGGGGATGCGGCACTGGTCTGCTCTCACTCTTCCCTCCTCTTGTCTTCCCCTGGCCTCCCTTTCTTAAAGAAGCAGAAATCTGCTGCCTGCAGCTTACTCTGGAGAAAAAAAAAAATAATAAAATGCTATGCACTCTAATTTACACTTTCTTTAAAAAGCAAAAATAAATGGCCAGCTCGTGAAATTCAGAAAAAAGCCTAGCCCTGGTACAAACATATCAGTAAATTTCAAAAAGATAATCCAGATAATTCACTAGCAGAACATATAACCAAGCTTTAAGATTTTTACATGGAAATAATAATCAATGTTTCATTACTGTTGACTTGAAAACAAATGTGCACAGTTAGATACGAACTCTGACAGCTCAGCCACGAGCTCTTCACTAACAGGTGCAATCAAGAAAAGTCATCTGTCCCTGGTGCAGAGGGAATTCTGCAACAATCATCACAATTTCTTAGACCCCGTTCTGAAATACCTGATAGTAGCCAAGATGAGAGGTTAGTCATGAGCAGGGTTGGGGTTTGTTTGTTGTTTTTTGGTTTGTTTGTTTTTTTTTTAATCCCTGCTATACTCACAGAAGTCACATCAGCTTTTTTCTTTTCTGCTGCTTCTTATTCCAGATTCCCTCCCACTTCACTGCTTCCATTCATGATCATTTACATTGGCTCTCTCCCATCTCAGGATGCCTCAATCTCTTTTACACTCCTGGTCTATCAGGAAAGACCTGGTTGCATGCTGAGCAAGCTACAGAGACCAAAGCCTGGGGTGCCTGATTCACCGTGGAGCTGCTCTCCTCAGCCTGCAGCTTTCCAAGGCGGCAGCCAACACCACTGGGCTGGCCAACACAGACAGGAAATAAAACATGGTTAATGCATACATCACAGAAAACACTTTTGAAGAAGTTAACTGAGATACCAGTTAAAGATACAGCTAACCAGATTAATTTTGGTGCTCTTCAGCCATAATAATACCAACTTTTTCAACCTGCACCAAAACAACCAACCAGAAAAGACTATTAAAAATATAACAAGAATTGGGAAAATAAAAACAAAAAAACAGAAAACACTGATACAGAACATCTAGAGATCTTACAGATCAGCCAACATCTGGTGGTTCATTCAGTTGGATCAATACGGGTATCTCTGTGGAGGTTTTTGAGATGCCCTACAACATCCCCCCTGGCCTCCAGCTGCTGTTTCAGAGAGCACCTGCCTGATCTGCCAGCCCGCGTGACTGTCCTCGCACATTCGGGGAGGGACATCTGGCTGAGGCAACTAAATTGAACCCAGAATGCTCATCAGTAAAACAAGTTAATGCTATACATAAGTCAATTTTAAGAAACAATAAAAAAAAAAATTTCTTCATTAATAATATTTCTCCAGGGCTTCCTTGTCTTCACGTTCGAATATATCATAGTTTAGAACAGCAGGTTTTTCTGTCCTGAGAAAGCATGCATTAGACCAAAACCACGTCCAGAGTAGGACTATCCTGATTGAAATCAAAGAGAATGAAACAGAAAAGAACAATACAGGAAAAGGTCTTGAACTGGAATAAACAGAGTACGAGATCCACCATCAAATGCATAAACAAAGTAGAGAAATAGGAAAGATACGTTAGCAAGAGTAAGCTACAGAAAAGGGAGAGGATTCAGCACGCAGAACCCAAACCAGCCACTTCTGCACACAGAGATTATTATGTCGAACTGATTGTTTCTAACTCTGTTCTTGACATTTATTTTGTTTATTCAACTAACTGATCTATATGAACTAGTGTAATGCTGAAAAATGTCTGGTAAGGGCCACCATTCTTCTTCCGGTAAAAGCTGAGGACGTTTAGCACTTGGCAGGAGAAAGACCCCATGTAGAAGGACAGACGAAGCATAAAACTGCAGATTTGCAAGTTCACTCTTGGTGATTCAAGGCAGAAGAACTGTGCCAAAGCAGCCAAGGTTATTACAAGTCTCAGACCTTTATTCAATCGCAAGCAGAGGCCTACACCCCTCAAGCTGTGCTTAATGACTAACAATTGTCATGACTGAAAAAGACAAAAGGACAAATCCTAACAAGGCTTTAACCCAACCAGCGCATGAGAGTTGAGGGAAGTTCTACTAAAACCCACTCTCCAATCTCCAGAAATCAACACAACCCAGGCAAACAAACATTATAATTTTGAATTAATGGTCAACTCTTCAGTTGTCTCCCGCCAATTAAAACAGTCCTGAACTTTCGATATCCCAATTTAATTTCAATTACAGTAAAAAACAGACATAAGAAGAAATAACTAGTAACAAGACATGCAGACTCTACTTTTGTAGAAGCATACTTTTGGTTGAAGCTGATGAAAGATTTCTCTGCTGCCATGGGGAGGCTTGAGATGCGAACCCAGTTCCTCCAGCCCTAAAACCACCAAGGTGCAAAGCATCTGTACTGCTTTAGGAGCCTGGACCTGCTTCAGACTTGCGGGAAGCTGCCACTAATTCTCATCAGCTCTCCAAAGGTTTCTGTTTTCAATTTACTTTGCACTCTTGCCCATTCTGGTTCTGCAGTATTGTGGCTGTGTAAGGCAATTAGTTGGAAGAAATGTGTATACACATAGTGAGAAATATGGCAAGAGGACAGAGGAAAAGCACAAATTATTTGTCAGCCCCAGCTGTATGTTGTATGATTATCTGCATATCATCCCTACCACACAGCTGATGAGTGTCTCTAGGGGATCAGCAGGTTTCTCAAACTCTAGTTACACCCAAGAATTCTTGAGACATTAAACAAAATGAAGGAGGTTCTCAGCATATTGAAGGGCCAGCAGCACTAACAGGCTCTACCCTCAGGCTGTTAAGAACGAGACCGAGAGATGCTTCCAACTACACTACTTTTGCTAGGAACTGAGGCTGCTTTGATGGATGTGACCAAAGATGATTGATAGCTTCTCACAAACACACAGATGGTCACATACACACACTGAAGTTCAAAACATCATTTTGCTCTGTCATCAAAATAGGCTAACAATAGGATTATAAAATTTTACTTATGGAAGACTTGTATACTACTACCCATTTGGCCTCAAATGCCTTCCCGTTTTATAATCAAAACATGCACATTGTAGTCCGCATGCGACAGAATCCTAAGCATATTTATATTCCTTCCACATGGTTTTTGAGTCATTATAAATGTATACAAATTAAGAATATTTTTGGAAGAACATCATCCTCCTTCTTTATGTACATGTATACATAAACACACATTAGCCAAACTGCATCTATCTTTTTTTTCCTATGTCAAGCCCAAAAATCAATCCCAGGTGGCACTAGTTATTTAAATGCCATTGACAGCTTAATGAGAAATTGATAACTGTGCTCACAGTGAAGGGAGGCTCACTGCGAGTCAAACAATGCCCGAGTTTTGGACAGTTGCTATAATATATAGCTCTTTTTAATCAGGGATTACTACGTCAGCTAGGGAGCTTCTCCTGCAATGCTCTGCCTCAAGAAAAATAAGGCAGATTATTTTCTACTATGAAAGGACAAATCTAATGAAAGACTTTATAACCTGACCTTAAAGAAACACACAAAAATGGAGTACAATCATAGAATCAT
>VYZM01003388.1:18888-37071 GCA_013398915.1 Dromas ardeola
CACCTAAAGTAAGTATCCAAAGGCAGATCAGCAGAGACCTTCTGCCCAGTCCCTTATGTGTTATGATGAAAGACAGAAGAGATGTCTACTGACACCACCGGTGCCCAGGAATATCCAAGACATCTGTACAGGACTTCACAAAGATCCATCTCTTTTTGCTACAGCACCTGGAAGTGACACAGGATGCTTTCATAAGTAGGCATTTAAATTAATTCCCACTCTGGGGTGACCTCCACAGGCTGAGGTGACCTCCAGTAGCTGCCAGGTCTCTGTCAAGCTCTGAGGAGAGTCTGTCAGCTGTCTATTGATGTCTAGAAATACCTGTGGCTGATGGCACTAGATTACAATATTTGGACAGTGAAGGAAGCCCCAATACCCAGAAATAAATCACTTGCCTTTTATCATTGGATATATTTGAAACTCAGATGGACTTAGGAGCCAAGAATTAGAAAAGCTACCAAAACAAAAAAATGAATTCCACTCTTATGTAAACTATATTAAATAATGTATCTAAGAAAAAAAGCCTATCTATAACCTGGGTTTATTTTGCTTTTTTTTTTCATCCTCTCTTTTTCATAATACTGGATTTTAAATGTTTAAAATACACATGTTGGTATTAGAAAGTTGTCCTCAGCTTCCAAATCCATCTGAAATACAAATTTACCTCATGACAATATTTTTTAATGTTTCGGAGAAGTAGTTCCATTTAAACTACTTTATATATCATTTTCCATTTAAAAGAATAGTCTTTGCAATCCTTTTAGGAATGCTTCTGTAGTCTTTGTAAAGAATAATTGAAATTCAGCAAATAGAAGTCTCTGTGTTTCCTGTTGCAATGAATCTATCAGATGGAAGCATTTAGTGAAAAAATCTTTATTTGGTGCTATCATTAAAGACTGTAACATCAGGACGCTGCATAGGCAACCTTAAATAAATATTTTTTTAATTAAAAAAATTTAAGTGCTTACTTTTGCCAACTCTACACCTTTACTGTAAATGTGCCTTTTGGTGCATATAAGTATTAAGACCATAAAATCATTTGCAGGCCATCATCATTTCAGCACCATTAACAAACTGCCTCTCACTGATACGATGCTGGATTCACTTGTGTTTGTATAACCAGTGTGCCATTTTGACAGCCAACTGCAATTCAAATCCCTTTGTCAATACTCTGCACCACCTGTGATGCAAATTTGAATTAATCCTGATTTTCATTGCTTACTTACACTTTTTGAGCAATGTAAGTGACACATGTCGCAGCAAATCCTACTCACTGTAGAAGTCAGCAATGTTTCTGGCACTGTCTTTGGGAGAGAGAAAATGTTATCTATTCAGAGGGATTCACACTGGAGTCTCTCCTTGTACCTCTTCATAGCCAGTACGAAGAAAGCAGAAGTCCGTATTCTGATAATCCTTTTTTTGATGCACAGCATTTAAGTTACAGCTTCTGTACAATGCTGGAGTTGGGTTGACTTGGCTTTTTTAGTCCAGGTTCCCAGTCGTAAAGAAAATTAATAAATCATCTCCAGTTCAATCTCTTATTTATTTTGCAGTAAGTAGATGTCACATTGGTGTGAGCATCGCTTGGGGTAGCACAGTACAACGAAATTCATTACCAACATGCCTGGGTCCAGATATTGTTTCTCAATATCCTATCAGCTTCTTAACTTTGCATTAATGAAATGTTACTTTGTGTGATTACTATAGCAAGGGGTGAATGATGCATGAAATAAAAAGCTGTCAAATCCTTGAGAAAGTGCTCAGCACAATGACACATGTCTGCTTACTGTATTCAAAGAGTTCAAATGATATTCTTCTCAAGTGAGAAGCACCGAAACAAATTATGGCCACTTTATAGGATTGACTTGGAACATATTCAAAATCACAGAAATCTTGTGCATTTTTTTCCTGTGTTTTAGGCTAAAATGAAAGAAACACGAGGTCAATTTATCCTGTTATGAATTAATTTCTGAATATGGATGTTTCCTGGGACTGTTGTAGTCAGGCTTCCATAAAATGAAGTACTAACTAAACTCTTCAGTGTGAGAAAACAGACAGTTCTGGAGGATATGACTTGTAGGTACATAAAAAACTTACATGAAGGAGGTGAATAGGGTTGATGATTTACTGTCTTTTCCAGTACAAAAAATAGGTGGCATCAAATGAAAGAAGAGTTAAAAGCAAAAGCGAAAGAAGGCATTTTTCCACATAAACAAAGGGAATATGTGAGAATCCTTGTCAGAAGATACTATCAGTGCTGAAAGTCTGCATGGATTCAAAGGATGAATGGACAAGCCCATAGGAATGAAATCAGTTGGGTGTTACTTAAATACATAAAAGCCATTTCTGATTCACATAGTCCCTTAAATTTTATTGTCTGGGAGAGTATCAGAAGAAAGTAGAATTTATATTTGCTCAGTTTGCGCAATCTTCCCTAGGCTCTGCTGCCGCCAAAGGGAGGTCACTGGGCAGACGGACCTTTGGTCCCAACCAGTATGACTGGATTAACGTTAGTGAGTTCTGCTGCCTCATTACATCTTTTCACTGTACATTCTATGAATTATGATAACTCTTTCATGGTTTTGATTACATCCAGCTACAAAATATAGCCCCTGTGCCACAGCTATAATCATTTGAATTAGTGAAGAACCTGGATCCCAGAAAAGAATTGAATCCCATTGTGCCAAACGCTGCAAATACATGCACAGCAGTAAGAGCAATATTGTCCCATGTAGCATAAGGAGAAAATTAGTTCCAACTACAGTTTTATTGGATCCAGAATGGCTTCTCAAATGAAATAATTTTGTCAATTCAGAAGGATTCATATCGCTGTTTCAACTCATAACTCTTCATATGTGGTAATAAAGCAGAAGCACAAATTCTGATTCAGTTGCATCACTTTCACATGACTAACACAGGAAAATACAGTAGAATTATTCTTGGTGTGCAGTGTAGTAAACAAAAGAATAAAGCTAATTTCAGAAATGGCAATTAGTTTTTCACTTCACTCCCACTTAGAAATAACTGTTATTAAGTGTTTTTATTGCAGAACACCTTTATTTTTGTTTTAGATCCTGACTAATATTTCCAATGGTGTTCAACTATTTTGCATTTAGCTTTACTATGCATATCTGACTAAATCGAAGAAGGTGAAGTTTGGCTTTCCCTGGGAAAAGCAGAACACTTAAAAATCTCTCCAGGAGCTTTGCTATAGATTTCTTTTTACCTGACTTCAGCTTTTCAGAATTGTTATTATTTTGGATGAGGAGAAAGGAGGAATACCCCAAAAATGTTGACGGTTTTTGTTAAATTCTGAATATTAAAAACTAATTATTTTTAATGAATGGACAGGTCTGATTGTCAAGATCTTCTCAGTGCACATGGGTTACATATCAATGATTTATTAACTTAAAGTGGAATAAGGGCACATTCCAGTGATACAGCTGAGGCAGTGCAGTATCTCCCCATGGCAGAGAACAAGCCATCCTGCTCTTACCAGCTGCCAGTTTGCTTGTGCCAGATCTCGTGCCCAGCGGTCTCCATCATGAGGTTTTTTGTTTCACTGAAGTGACAGAAAATTAACGCACAAAAAAAAAGTGTGTGTATTCTGCAAACTTAGCAAATTAAATCAGCTCAGTGAAAGCACGAAGGCGAGCGCCAGAGGCAGCTTCTGTATGGCATGCGTGGGAGAAGAGTTGAGGAGGATCTGTAAGGAGAGTGGGCAAAACGGGGCTGCCCTTTACATTCACAGACAGTTATTAGACGGACACAACTGTACCACACAAATATACAAAAGCACGGTTCTGGTAGGTTGCAACACAATCCTCACAGTATTTCATAAACAATTTCATGCACTAATTAGATATTTTATCTTATGATCCCATGGAGCCCAGGGAATAAAGATGCTCCGTGAGCTAGATCCAGCCAATCTGCTCTGGATAAAGACACCAAGTCATTTTGGTTATTTTGCCATAGGGCCAGGGGTCCATCTGCGTGTCCTAAGAAGCTTAGACCAATATATTCCCATTCTGGATGGATTAAAAATAACTGCCTCTGTAAAGAAGCTTTTAAATGTTGTTGTAAATCTAACCCTCAGCAGTCTGCTATCCCAGATTCATCTTCCATCTATTCTATGATCACAGTTGGTCAAATGCAGCATCCAAATTTAAAAGCTTATTTATACAGGTTTTAAAACAGTGTTATGTCCCTGATTGAGTAGTTTAATACTGGCTTCTGTTAACAAAATATATACTGGAAGTTAGAGAGATCTGTTTCTCCCATTCTTTCTGTCACTTTTAGACAGACATGGAGTGATTTAAGGGGTAACTTTTCTATGTGTATTGTATTGAAATTATTGAATCAACTCAAAATTTATGGACTGAGAGCTTCTAAACTTGTTTTGTGAGAGACTAACAACATTTCTGATATAAGCTATAGATGTCACAAATCTAGAGGTTTGTTTGAAACTCAGACAGCCAGTACATTATATTTTTTTTTTCTCCTTTTCTGCACCTTGATCATGAATATGATTCTATCACGTCTCCTTCGTTCAGGATGAGTTTGCGTCTGACTGTATTATAATTGGCATCGCTGATCGAATCACAGCAGCCACATTCTCCTCTTCAACTCCCACTCCCCTCTCTGCCTGAGCCAGAGAGTCAATATGATGACTAAGGGCAGTAAAACTCAGTTTCTCATTCTGCTGTGCTTCACCAGGCTGCCTTGTTATTGTTAAGTCCCTCCTCCATATGGTGGCATGCTCTTGTCCCCATATTTCAGTGTCTTCCAGGGAAGCGTCTATCCACTTATCTGATACCACGTTGCCCCCTAGTGACAAATAGTTCACTTGTCTCATGCTTCGCTCCATCCGGATCCTGCAGCGCTGACTTTTCCTCCAGCATTCCCAGTTATTTAGTTGTGGGGTTTTTTTCGTTCTGTTTTGGTTTAGTTTTAGATCATGCCCTTTTCTATGCTGGAAAAACGTTCCTTAATCCTGTCCCTCTGGGATATTAGTTGAGGCAGGCTCGTTTTGGCTCCAGACTGCAAGAAGAGCCCAAATTTTTGCACTGTTCTCAACCACTGCTATTTATATACAATGGACTGAGCTCACCCAGGCAGGATTTCTGCCACAAGGCTTAGTTATTGCAGAAATCAGCAGTGACTTTGCCTCCATCAGCATGACAGCAGGTGACAAACGCTACCTGGTATGTAGAAAATTTATTGGGAAATCGGAGCCACAGCAAGGGTTTGGGGGAAAGATCTAATCTAATCTAATCTCATCCTCTAAATGGTTCCTTCCGCCTTGCTTTCCTAATATCAGTGCTTCAGGGGTTATTGGCAAGAAATTCCTTCATGCACTAAGAGAAGGGTTTGGAAATGTGAATCAAGTCACTCTCCTGAGGGTTTGGGGAGATGAGCTCTCACCCTAAGAGCTTGGTGGGTATCTCATGCTGCAAGCATTGAGCAACTCTTGAGTCTCCTGAGCAGAAGGAAGGGAAGAGGGTCGATGAGCACTTTTATTTAGGTGAGCAAAAGGATTTTTAGTCCTGGACATACTTACAGCACTAAGCCTGCAGAGGAGGAGGCAGTTGCCAACTCCTCACCTCTTCCCTTGCGACTAAAGAAGGACCATGACCCATGTGCTCCTCATACTTCTCAGAATATCGGACTTCCAGTGACACTCTCACCAGTCTCTGGAGGGAGAAAGGAAGGCCCCAGCATGCTACAATGGCACCTAGAAATTATTTCTGTGTTTAAAAATGCATGTATAAACTAGCATACACTGGAGGCAGAGAGGAGAGTGTCACCTGTAGCTCCTGACAAACTCACTGATATGGGTTAGACTCTGACTTTGGCTTTAACCGAGTTCATCCAGGCCCTTTCCTCTTAATGTCCATATAACAGACCTTTATAAAAACAGTAGAGAGATGTCCTGTGTTCGTGGGAAATGCTGTGGCAGGAGCTGATCGCTATTCCTTCCACATAAAGAAATAATTCTGATTTTACACTAAGGTGGGCATTTGAACTGATTGCTTCACTCAGGGCTCTAATTCAGCATAATTCTGTGCATTAAGATAATTTTCTTTGCCTTGGTTTTGCTTAGTTTAGTTTCCAAAGGCAGTAACTTCTAGTGAGACTTCCAGAAGCCATGTCACCAATACCTGCAATCTGCCTGGACTACACAATCCCACTGAAAAATGTTTGTATGGGCTCTGAGAAGGTCCAGATGTGCCAAAGTTGATGTGAAAATCCATATGAAAGAATACCTCATAGACTGAAAATGTTTCTACTATGGTAACTGATTATTAAGCACCCCCAAAACAGAGATATTTATTCCAAACTTTGCCATTCGACTAACAAGATAGTAGTTGTTCTCGCTTGGCTCGGGCTCACTGTTTTTCTTCTGTTCTGCAGTCTCCTTTTAGACCCACTGTGGTATGAAAGCGCTTCAGAAGATGTGAGGCTAGTGGTGAGCATTACCAGAAATCGTTATATACATTAACATGCCAGTCCCATACTAGCGAGGAATCAGTGCAATGGACAGCATGTGAATTTCCAAATACTGAACAAGATGGTGAGTGAGGTATCCCCAGATTTTCAGCAATAGGCTCTGGAGCTTTTTATGTGATCCAACAAGCAACCACCTCAGTGATCAGTACCAACTTAGTCTGCACTGTAGGTACTGTTTTGTTTAGGTTTGTTTTGTTTTGTTTTGTTTTCCTTTTTTTTTTTTTTTAAATAGATTTTTTAGTGTCTGATTGGTTTGTTACTGGCTTATTCTGAGGGAAAATGACAGATGTATAGTCCACCTAAGACCTTCTAGGACTGTGGAAGAGTTGCTTACATGTACTAATAATCTTAAATCACCATCTGATGCAAATTAGCAGTATCCATTCCCGTCACTGGAGGACAAAGAACAGCTGCCCTGCACACACGGTCTTGAAATCCATATACAGTGCATTTGTTAAGCGGAGTTTGCCTGCAATATTCTGCTCCTTGTTGTTTTTCTTCATTACGACACTAATGTCACCTTCTCCCAGTAATCTGGCCAGCCGCCTGGTTCCAGAAATACGACTGTATTGTTTCTAAGACAAAAGGTACTAATAGCAGCCCTGATAAAGATATGCAACTGAAAACAATGTAAGCTGTTGCCAATTTCTAAATCTTTCTGCTGGTTAGCTGCATATCATCCTTCTTGGTGCCACGACATTTACTGCTGCTCCTGAAGGAGATGCTGTGTGGGGTTGCCAAAGATGCTATCAGAGAACAGCGCCATTAGCAACTCTGCATGGATGTGACCAGACAAGTAATCCAACATTTTGAAGTCACCAGACCATAGCTCTTGGAAGAAAACTGAATGGTGGCAACAGAAAAGAAATGAAAGTATCCCAGCCCGCTGCCTGGAAGGGAGACAAACATTTTCACGAACACAGGAATTAATAATTTGCAGAACTGGGGCTTAAGCAGATTTGTTTTCCCAAACAGATTCATCCATCCTTAATCAGCAGCCCCAGCTGTCCCTGCTGGGAAAGTCTGCATCTCTTTTTTTCTGCTTGTCCCTGGCTGTGCTGAACTGGCATTTCCAAAAGTAATCACCGCACGAAGTGTAGCTGAACACCCAGAAATACTAAGAATTGCTAATTCGGTGCCAGCCACGCTGATTCACCAAGCTGAAAGTGCCAGTTCAGCTCAGCAAGAGACGTGGGGTGACAAGGAAAGCCAGGACTCTGCCAAGAGGGACAGGCTACTCGGCAGCTGGATGGGGAAGGGGTGGCTGGCTGCTTATGAAATGCAGATCCAAGATAGTGTGTTAAACAACACAGTAGAGGAGTGCAATATAAAAGACAGCAAACGTTTTATGTTCATGTGCATGGACAGTGATAGCTATGGACACACCTGATCATACAACGTAGCGCTAAGCAGCTGAACAATTAATGCTTTTATTTACTGCAAATTATTTTTACTGGCAATACTCTAATATTTCTTGAAATAATAAGTTGATTTGCTATGAGCAGTCTTGATTGAATTTAACCTATAGTTCAGAAGCAGTGATATATCAGAGTAAGAAAGTAGTTTACAATGTTAAAATCAAATTGCATTACAACCAAGGGGTCTGTAGTCATGAAACTGAAATATTGTCTCCTTTCCATGGTACTTTACCATTACAAGAAGTCACCACTACCCTTTGTAACAAGCTAAATTAGTTCAAGATGACCTATTGCAACTGATAAACATACAAGTCCTCACACAGTGACTTAATATCTGTTCTTCTGTTGTAGCTTCCTGTATATTAAAATCAAAATAATCCATAGATGAAATACTGTTGATGTCTACTCTTTGCTTAACATGTGCAACACTAAGATACATTATCTTTCATCTTGAAGGGTCTCAAAGTGCAGTACTGTCTGTTATTGAAATTACTTATTCTCCACTGAAACTCAGCTGTCATCAAGAGAAAAAAACAGCACTTGTTAATTCATTCTGCTCATACCTCTGTATGAGCTACAGGGAGCTTCTCTAATTTTTAGCTTTTATCAGCACTATCTATGCATTATTCTTTTATTAAGATTGAACTGGGTAAGCACTAATACCTTACACAAAAATCTGATATCCTTGTATTCATTAAGAGTGAGTTGTTTTACATTTCCTATTACTAACATCTTTCCAGCACTTAAACGTGGCTAACAATTGCAGTGTGGCTTCACAGTGCATCTAACATGATAAAAAGGCAGTAGAAGAGTAGCAGGTATCTCTGACATTGACCCTTAACAACATTTGTACAATTTTGCCTCGGATATCCTTGTGTTAGATACAGTTCCACAAGCAGAGTACATAATTTTGGTCCAGTAAATTAATACACACGTCAGTTAAGCTGAGTATCTCCTCTTTTCTGCTCAAGGGGCTTTTGGGAGCAGTCCTGCAGAGAAAGCGGGCTAGGAGAGCCATTCCAACTATATAATATTGCGTATCATGGCACACAGCCAATTATCCACTCCTTTGCAGCTGTGTGGTGGGATTTACACATCTGTAAAGTGGGCATAAAACACTGTAAAATCATTTTGTCTAGGTGAAACGGCTAAAGTGCAAGAATACGGTCTACTCAGTATCCCAGCTAATTGTAGCTAATACACGTAAGGCATTTTCGCTTTCATCTACATCCGCTGACTATTAGTAATCTCAAGGGGAAATGGGCAGCTTTGCCTGTGAGGTTTATATGGCCACAGTAGGCAAATACATTAAATCAAATTGCAGCTCAGAAATATGATGGTATCGTCTGCTCTTATTTCTCTTGTTTAAGCGTGATCTGCACAATTATTATCACCTCACAGAGACTCACACACCGCATCGTGAAATTTGCATGAAAACAACAGCTGTCAAACAACAGTAATTGCAAGAAAGTCGCAGGGTGAAAAGAGGCAGCTATGAATTCTCTTTGGCAAAATTAGCGAATTCATCAGAATTAGCTTCTGCATCACCAAATGGAATAGAATCACATCTACAAGCGTGTGGGTCCTCCAAGTACATAAAAGTTAGCATTAATTAAAATGCTTATTTTCCATCTGCACTTTGCAATCCATTTCTATCCAGTCTGCTCTATGTGTGCACTCCAGCAGAAACTTTGCAATCCAGGCATTAAGATCCTCTTTAAGATCCTCTTTTTTTTTAAGTAACAAGACGTTGCACACAAATAACAGTGGCAGGGGGAAGCAGGAGAGATCATCACTGTGGGTGCAAGTAGCCATTTACATGCTTCCAAGCCAGAGAATCAGCTAAAATACCCTAGGGACCACTGAACTCTTGGCAGTGGCCATTGGGGAGGAAGCCATCATGTCATGGAGGAAGCCATCCTTGGTGCCCCCAGAAAAGCAGAGACTGTGACAGAGCAAACAAAGTATGTACGAAGAGACTCTGATGTTCTGCACTTGTGCTGGTAACCAAAATGAAACAACAGATGTAGCCAGATGGGCATGGATTTCTTTCATCACACCTTTAGCACACAACTATTTGTTTATTTATTTATTTATTCACAATTTAGGTACCTCCATTACAATTCATCAGTGAGATCAGGCCTTAGTGAATAATATCTAGTTGGTTTGGGTTTTGGTGGGTTTTGGGGTTTTTTTTGTGGTTTTTTTTTTTTTAATTTGCATGGCTTATAATTTTTACATGCTTATAATACCTATGTTTTATAGTGGATCAGGATTTAAACAGAACATTTAAATAAAACACGCTAGGATGCTGGAGGAGGTAAAAGGCAACAATTTAAAAATGGATATCTAGTAGCACCTACAAAAATTTGGAATATCTCTGATTTTCCTTTTATACTACATTCTGCGTCTGCTATTGTTTCATTATGCTTATTGAATAACATTTTTTTCCCTATTTATTTTCTCTTTAGAACTCTAGTTTATTCTATGTGCTACATTTATTATCTTCTAATGCTATAGAATCATATCAATAACAATTTTCAAATAGTTCAATAGTTCAGACCTCCCTGGGGACCAGCACCTGACGTCCCTGCTTAAGCCTAAATTCAGCCTGCCATCTTCTTTTCTGGCTGGAAAAAATTGAGTCCTCCAAGGAAAGACAATGGATAATCTTATCTTCCTGATGTGACCGCCACAAAGAGAAATGGGATAGGTACAAGACTCCTCCATCTGGCAGAGATGTGCATCTGGAAGTTAGTCTTGAGGAGAAGGTGCCCATCCAGACTTGCAGCAGTTGTGCCCCAGACCCAGATACAGGTCTTGCTTGCAGTATGGCAGATAAGACTTCTAAGAAAATTCTGGATAAGCCATGTACAGTAATTGAAATACAGCAATAAATCTGGGTACTGTAGAAGCATTGCACAAAAACAGTCCCCTCACTGACTCTGTGTTTAGAGGACTGAGAGACAAGACTGAAATACAGCATATAACTCCCTCCATCAGCTACTAAATCAAGGTAGCTGAGTTTCTGTATACTACCAGACTTCTGTTTCATGGAGTAAAGCACATTATCTCAAACCTCTGTCATTGGCAGAGCAGTATCGTGAGGTGTGTGTGAGGGTGTACATGCTCATGCAGTGTATTGCTCATTCAGCACCCAATAACCCACCATGCTTCCCTAACCTGACCACCTCTGAGCCTTATGTCAATTCACAAACTAGTGTTCTTTTTCAGGACACGATCTTTATCTCCATTTAAAGCCCATGTGCACAAAAAGGTGGGATTTTCATTGCTGGTAGGCAGTTTTGTGCATCTGTCAACACTGCATGTCCTGTGCTACATATGCACATTTAATCACCCTCCCCAGGGCACAAATGTAGCGCATAGGGTCATAGGATTGGAGAATCATGGAATGGTTTGGGTTGGAAGGGACCTTAAAGATCATCTAGTTCCAAACCCCTGGCATGGGCAGGCACACCTTTCACCAGACCAGGTTTCTCAAAGCCCCGTCCAACCTGGTCTTGAACACCTCCAGGGATGGGGCAGCCACAGATTCTCTGGGCAACCTGAGCCAGTGTCTTACTACCCTCAGAGTAAAGAATTTCTTCCTAATATCTAATCTAAATCTACCCTCTTTCAGTTTAAAACCATAACCCCTCCTCCTATCTTCACCCTCTTCCTAACATTCTTACTCTCTTTCCATGACCCTCAGATGTCGCTGCTCTGCACTTCAATTCTTTTCCAGACTCCTGTTATTAACTGGATTTAACTCCACACACCATTTAAGCTTGATAAAGTTTGCTTTTGCTAGGTAAACAGGTCTTGGACCCGGAATTTGGTCAGGACCTAAAGGTGACACAAACTTTAATTCCTCAGAAGGCTGGTGTCCTTCTGGAATGGCTGAGCTTGTTCCCACCTTAGCGAAATCCCATAAAACTGACCTAATAGCTTTAACCTAAATAGCGTCACATGAAGCAGTTTGCACCAAAAAACTGAACGTCCATGAACCACATGTGTATTATTTCAAGTGAAATCAAAGAAAATGAAAAAAAAACCAAAAAACAGAAAACTGTATTTTAAGATTTAGTACACCTAAAAAGTCTTCCTGAATTCCCTACGAACAGCAGCAGCTGTTTCCATGCCTGAAATTTAATACACTGGATTTGTTTAAAACCCACCCCAATTTAAATCCTTTTACTTTGCAATATTCTAATCTTACCTGTTTAAGACAGCCCTGCTTTTTCTTATGTTTTAATTGCTCCTCTTCTGTGCAATAAAAAATGAGATAGTTAAGATCCCATGTCTACCTCTGCTAATCCAGCAGCCAGCCTGTAATTTCAGTGAGCCCTACGTACCTGTCTCCTAGGGCTCCAATTAATTTCTCTTTCACTTAGCACCAAGGGAATAAAAAAACACAGTCGTCATGCCCAGGCCAAGCTGGCACAATCAGTCCCAAGAAAACTCATTTTATCGTTTATCTTCAAGCAAGCACTTGAACCAAAGCTGTGATCCTCGATGCCAAAGGCTGACACACAGCTCCAGCAAGCCCTGAGATGCTCAGCATCTGCGCCAGCCAAGAATGATACATGTGCGAGGAGTGAGGCTGTTCTGTGAGAAACGTTAAAGTGGGGTTTGATCATCTGATCAAAGAGTGCCGTAAATCAACGTGGGCTTTAATGTAGTGAATATAAAGTTTTGTTCCTGCACGAAGGGAAGCGACTTGGTATATGTAGGGCAAGGCTGTTTATAGCGTATAGCGCACCGTTTGAATTGTCAGTTTGCGCTCAGTGCTGGGATGATTCAAAACAATGAAAAAGCACTTGCAAATAAATTTTAAAATATTCTTTCAACTGGGAGGGATCTGTCTGGTTTAGATCCTTAGGTAGGAACGGGAAGTCTGGGTTTCTATGACTAAAACATTAATCTTTATTTTTGATAGGATATAGTTTTTCGTTGAACCTCAACCACAGCAATCATGAGACTCTCATGATATGTGAGGTCCATTTAAGCACCTAAAGACTTCTAAGAAGAGGCTATCTCATCTCTGCTGATCATCTAGGTCAAGAGAGTTTGCTGTTTTCTGTGGTAGACTTCTAAGATATGTTGCGGGAACTGGACATTACAAATGGGTTTCTCTCCCTCTTGACTACAGGAGAAGGTTATAGTGACCAGTGCAGGTAGAATAAACTGCCACATTTAGCACATTTGACCTCCTCAGAGTGCATGAGTCTGGCTGTTAATGCAGGCAGGTGAGATGGGTATCAAAGAGTGGGAGGTGTGAGTCTCTGGGAGTGACTACTGTACCACATCGGGGTGTCCCAGAGCTGGCTGCCAGAGCCTCGCTTAGATTCAGAGCAGGGTTTGGCATGGGACAATTTGCCCATGTGCACGCAGAGAGTCTTAATATTGCAGACGAACCACACATCCAAATTTCTTACGTCAGTTGTAATGACTAACAGGTTACATATGTGATGCACCATGCTCACATGCACTCTGCTTTTCTCATTCAACCTGAATTCTGCAACACAAAGGAAAATGCAGTCAGGCTCCATGCAAATAAAAAAAAGTTTACGATCCTCATACAGGCCTTCACCTTCTCCATAGTGTGACAGTTGTGCTTGCAGCACGATGTGCTAGAGCTCTAATTCCCATTGTTTACGACCAAGGTATGTCTCAGTCCATGCATGAATTATCCAGAGCATTTCACCTGCCTAACTACTGTCCTACCGGGGTTAATGCCTGTGGGAGCAATTGTTTGGAAAAGCAGAGCATAAAAAACATTTTTGCTTTTAATGTAGCAAAAAAAAATTCTGAAAGGTGAATGACACAAACTCCATCTACAGAATAGAGAGGTGGACTATAAAGAAAAAGAAACAGAAAAATTATTTGAACACTAAGTTCCAAACAAAATCAGTGAATCCCTATACAGAAAATAAGCTGTTTTATTGCAGCAGAGTTTACTTCGGTATTAAACTGTCCTCAGGTCATGCATGTGTGAATGAAATGAAACAGAAAAAAACTACACAAAAACCAGCTTAATATCTGTTCTTGGAATGAACTTCTCAAATCTCCATATGCTATTTCCACTTTCAAAGAGCCAGAAAAAACATTTAGAATCATTTTAGAAATCTCCGTAGATAACCAAATGAAAGCAAAGAAGATGAAGAAAAAAAATAATGAAGGTTCTATGTTTTACTTTGTGTCACCATAGTCTAATTTTGCAATTCTAATTTTTATGGTCTCACTAAGGTTTATAATTTATACAGAAAATCCATGGACCTGGGTTTTTTTACCAGGTGGCTAGTAGTTTGGGGTGTTCAGGAAGGACTAACAGCAAGGCACCCCTTTACTGAAAATCAGTTATGTCACAGAAGTCTGCTCGGTTATGTGAATCCAGCACGTACATTTGCATCTGCAGACTCTAAGCCCCACCACCTTCCAACGTATTTACCTCTAATGTGCCAGACAGTAAGGAAATAGAACCAGTTTTACTTTACGGGTGCAAAAGTGAGTTTTGAATAATACGCCTGTAACTGGAACAAAAAATGTGTGCTGAGTTAGGAGTGGATGCCAGATCCTTAAATATTGATTCTAGCTCTAAACATCTGCTAATGTGCACATAACTGGAGTTCCTCAGAAGCCAAAGCCCTCTGATTTGGTTTGAAGGTCCAGTCACTTTACCTAATGCACAAATAAACCAAATCTTAATGGCCTATTACTGGCTGCGTACTTAGCCTGGATCAGCTCCAGAATTTGCTTATCTAATTATTCTGGCCAAAATAAAGTGCGAATACAAGCCTTACAATAACTCATTATGGATCCATTCTAGCTTCTCCTGAAGTCGGTGGCTCTCTTTTTGACTGACTTTGACTAGTCTTAAGTTAGCATGTAGGACAAATACAGTAAGAACAAAACAGGAGAAAGAATTACTTGTTTCTAGGGTTTGCAAACACTTTTGGCAAGTTGTCATTGTTCAGTGAAAACTTTTTCATTAAAAGTACTTCTGACCATCCCTCTTGGTGTGGCAAGAATTTAAGTTATAAATGGGATTTAAGGATGAAATTCAAGTTTATCCTATAGTTATAATTGTGGTGTAACTGTGTATTGAGGCTGTGCTTGGGCGTAAATCCAGTTAGTTATCTCACTGATGGAACAACAGGCAATTTAAACAGTGGACTAACTTAAGACAAGGGGGTGGACTGACAGTAGCCACTGTCTTCACAAAGCATGTGACTAACTGTTACCGGAGCTCTCCTAGTCACAATTTTGGGCAGTCACAACAGATCCTCTTGGCAGCTCATGCCTCAACCAGTTTGTTTCTTTCCAGTGTGTTGATTCTTATGTCAGGTGAAGAAAGGGACATCCCAGAGACTTCCCAGAGTGTTCCTACTCCAGAACTAATCAACCTGTACACAGACAAGATACTTGTAAATGCTCGGTAGGAACTTCTAAATATGTAGAAATCGTCATGCGGAATAGTCTCTTGTGCATAGTTAAGATCACCAGGAGCTGGTTGGTAGATAGCTTAGGATAATCAATACCAATAGACTGGGAATGTGATGGAATGGTGACACAGGACCTCAGGCCACCTGGATATGGGAATTCACCAGAACAATATTTTGGGGAGTTTTGCTCAACCCTGCTGGAGATGCCATTGCAAAGACACTTGCAACAGAGACTACCACCACCACCCAGACAGTGGCTGACCAACCCGTTCAAGATATTTTATTCCTCATGCAAGCATTATCCTGTGCAAAGTTCCCAATACATTAGGGTTTTTTTAGCAGCATTCTCTCCAGGAGTGTTTGTGCAAGTTCTAAACACAGTCACTTTTTTCTCGAGGTGAATGCCTTCATTTCGTGTACGGACACATCAGCCTGTGCTCAGTCGTGTGGGAAGTTACATTTGTCTTGTTCGATAGTGTTTCTTTTACAGAAATCCATACAGAAGCTCAGATGAAGTGCAACAATCTCTCTCAGTCAGCCTTGCTTTGAAATAAAAAGCTGAGGCATGGAAGAGCTTGTGAACAACTTTAATTCCCTCTGTTTTCAAATATATGGTGTTTCTTTTAGTTCTTTACTCACCAATTGCTTTAAACATCTTACCACACATTTTTAAAAATAATTAACTCCAATATTGCTATAGAACTTTTTTTGTCTATTGTTTTCTTAAGAGTTTCAAGGATGGACAAAATAAGAAATATTAGCAGAATCAAGATGGGAGAATTTGCCTGAGTAATAGCCTTTTAAGATGCATTAACTATGCTCCAGACCTGCAAATGGAAGAGGAGAATAGACACTTACTGCTGTAACCCAGGACTAGATTGCTTAAGTGCACATTTCATGGTTGGTTAAAAAAGTGAATGAGAATATGGCGTTTTTGAAAGACCAAAAGAAAATTGGGAGCTTTATTTTTATCAATTTAATTTGGTTAATTTTATATTGGACTGAATTATCAATTTAATATGAATCTGCTCTATTCTGTATTAACTGATTATATTTTTTTTAGTAGTTTGGTTCCCAAGCAACATTTTAATGAGTTTTAACAGAAGTTGTATTAGGTCCATAATGACTACATAGTACAGACAATGCAAAGTATTACAAAGCATAAGTGTCTGTGTGCAAAACCAACAGTGAATAAGAGCCTCTAATCCTTGCAATATTGATCCAAATGATTTTTTTGTATTCAATATTAATTGTGGGGTTTTTTCCTGATTTTTAACTAATTGGGCAGGGACTCATTAACAAATCTTTTCCTCTGGAGCCTATTTATTGTTCAGTGTTGTGTGTTTTAGAGAATCATATAAAACATGTCAAAGTTTTCCTAAAAGGGAAATGGACATCATTAATACAACAGACATCCACAGAACATTGTTCACAGAAGACATACAAATTAAATGCCATAAATGTTAAATAATTAACAACAAGGGAAAACACTGAAGTCTTTTTTCCTCAGCCTTCTATCAGACGTTGATAAGAGGCAGGCAATGAATTTGAAGAACAAAAGATCCATTTAGAAAATATCCTGGCACCCACCATCTTGAGATTATAACTGGGACAAATCAATGCAGAGGTACACAAAAGGACAATTAGATAATGGCCAAGCAACCAGGTTTTTTTATATAAACATAGAACGTTAACATATATTGGGACTATTAAGAACTTCTTAAAACAATTACAGCCTTGCTGCTTTCTGATATATGGAACACCAGCTCCCTGTTTAATAAATAGAACTGCCCTCACTAGTCTCTTGGAAGAGGAGTGCACAAAACACCTTCCATTTCACGCATGTCAGAAATACAAAATGTGTCAGTCACGCAGGCTTAACAATGACTTCCCCAGCCTTCTGCATGGCAGTGCTTCTTCGGTTATGCCTCTAACTACAACAAAAAGCAAACACTCAACGCTCCTTTGCAGGAAAGTGGGAAAGAAAAAAGTCTATGGAAACACCTCCCCTGGATTGGCCAGTATGGATGGCTGGTTGGAAGGGAAGGTTGTACTTTCAGGTGAGAATTCTTCTCCAGTGTCTGTCATCCAGAACACTGATGTCAAGATGATCTGTCCCTCTAAGCTAAAGTATCATTTGGTGTTACTCCTTGGACAAAGCAGCTTAACCTTACCTTTTTTATCTAGACCATGACTAAAGATATAAGGTAGCTCTTGGTAAATATGGCACAATGTTTGTGATTTAGGAGTTTTAAAACACACATTGCAAAGCGTAACCCAGCTCCAGAATCAGTGGCAGCACAGCCATGCCGGTGGGATACTAGACCTTGGGTATTAAATATGACCCAGAGCTCCCTGGTGCATACAGCACCAAGTTAATGTGGCTGGTCCTTGGACTAGTTCCTTGTCTGGTCCTAGGACCAGTTGTCCAGCAACACCCAGGTTAATATTTGTATTGCTTTGTGCTGCTCCCTGATAAAACAATCCATTCAGAGTTCAGAACTGTGTGTTTCAATCTGATGTCTAGACATATGCTTAAACTACACCATATAAAAAGTTAATATAAAAAACCTCTAGGGGAATAGGCATTGATATCATGGCACCAACATTATATTTCTTCTGAATTCCAACTACTTGAAACATACATTTAAAACAATTACTATGTGCATGCACTAATATATACAGAAACACAATGTTATATATAAATATAATACAATACAATATATATAGGCAGTATACACACATATTATCTTTTCAGAATTTTAGTGCATTTCTATGATGTACTTCGGGAGGGTTTGGTAAAAAAAAAA
>VYZM01003388.1:37313-53789 GCA_013398915.1 Dromas ardeola
TCGACTATCTATTCCCTTGTGAGACTGAAGTTATGGACATAGCCGTATCTGTATTCCCTCTACAGCCTCTGGGTATGAATTCATGAAGCATTCGCCATTGCACAGATTGGCTGCTCAGATTGTTCTCTGAGGACAGGATTTAGACTCAGCTGAACTTTTCATGCAGTGTGCAATTTATAAAATTCAAAATAAATTATGGCTGTATGTTAGAAAAATAGAAATATGGTTAGCTCCTATCTAGTATGCCTATATATTGATACGGCTTCACTGGGTATTGCTTCTGGATTTAATGGCCCTGTGCGTGTAAAATGCTGGGATAGATATTACAAGTGAGAGGTACATTATATCTAGTAAGAGACAGGAAATCTGATTATGATCAAGACAGAGGCACGTATAAGGGTGACCAAGAAAAACTGCACGCAAAATTTATACACACATCTCTTACCTAATATGGGAAGGTTGATCTCCCCCCTTAGAGAACTATTTTTTTTTCTAAAAATCAATGATGAAAAAAAATCTTAAAACATGTGTCTTATGCTATCAATGCATACGTAAAAGTATAGGATACATTTACACTGTAAAATTATTTAAGGCAGGAACTCTTTTAGCTGTAAGATCTGTTGCATAGACAAGCCGTATCCATAGTACGTAGCATTTGGCCCTGGGTCTCCTCTGAGCTCTTTTTGTAGGATTGTACAAAGTGTTTGAAATAAACTGAGAGTGTTGTTGGAGCCCATATGTGTGGGATTGTCATAATATGAATCTGGGGCCATGCATTGTGCACTCAAGGGAGGAGGCTGGACTAGATGACCTGAAGATAATTCCAACCTGAATTTGTTGTATGGTCTCATGATGCTATGAGGTGTTCCAGGGTGACCTTGGGATGTTCGAAAGTACAAAGGAAGACTCCATAGGATGAAGGGAGACAAATTTGGTGCAGGTTTGTTTTTGTTTTTTTTTTTCCAGATTCCTTTTTGGAAATGGTTCTTGGTGCATCTTATTCCATGAATAATGTCTTAGCATTGTCTTGGATAGGCTGGTACATATCTCCATGCCAGAGTGAGCTAATGGTTAAGTACTTAGGCTGATCAGGTTCCAATGTTTGAGCTAGCATCTTTACTTTTTATTTAGCATGGTAGGTTGAGGCATGGAGACTACTTTTCCATTTAGCTAAAAAAATAAGTAAAAATTAAAAAGCGATATAAATAATACTATTCTCAGTGTAATGTTCTTGGTGAAATGTACACTTTACAGCATCACAAGAGGCAAGATAATCTACCGGTTCTTTCTGGCCTGCAATACTACGTAGCTGTTAATGGAAAATTTAATATACAGAATGTGCAATTATGTTAATATATTACTTTGTTCTCATATAACACCAAAGACATTATACTGCCAGTCCTTTGATGACCACAAATTTTAGATACTTCAAAGACAAATGAGTCATTGTCACCATTATTTTCATTCTGTTCTTATTTTCACTTATCCACTCTTAAATTATTAATTTTTTGTTTAAATTAATGTTGGGCTTTTTTCTACCAATGTCTGTCAAACAATGGCACCTTTGTCTAAAAGGAAGATGAGGTTCAAGAGAAGGCACTGTTGAAAAATCTCTCTTAAACAATCCACAGAAGATGGAAATGTTCAACAGATATTTTTGCTTATTATCTGTAACAAAATAGGAAGGAAAATTTATCTATTTGAAGGATAAAAAAGAAAGTTTCTCAATTCTGAGAAAAGACCATAAAGATTTTCAACACAATCAGCTGACTTACAAGCAAGAGTCCTAAGAGAACTAACTGAAAGAGATTTCTGAAATCAAGTTGTTCATTTGTAATCGTATATTGGTAAATTTTAATGGGTAAACTGATAAACTGGAAATACATCAAGGGACTGGAGGTCAGGTCCTACGAGGTCAGGTCCTACAAGGTCAGGTTGGGTGGGGCTCTNTTTTAGGTGGGACTGGTGAGTTCCCAAACATATCTATTTAGTTAGTTACATATTTAAAGCGGAAAAAGAAGCTTGCTGTGAACATGCAGATATATCAATAGCAATTTGGTTTGCAACCTGCCCATGGAAACTGGTATAGAGTGCTTCCTGTATTTCACGATCCAGATCATTGCAGGTGATGAGAAGTGTCAGCTGTGGGTGCAGAGATTTTCTGCATCCACATCTGTTTGATCGACTATCTATTCNATGACTGATAATAAGTAAATCAGGGAACTATGAACTTGTTTATCTGGTATCAATACATTGAATAAAGTTCTGATTAATTCTTGATTCTAGCAATAAAGAACTAGAGGTTTAAAAAATGTTTAATGCTTGTGAGCATTATGAACAGCATTTTTCATGGAGGAGAGGTTTTGTTGCATCAATCTGTTAGAGAGATTTAAATATTTAAATCTTTACTTCAGTTTCTCTGCAGCTTTCAGATGGTATCACATGACATTTGTATTTACAAATAAAGAAGAACCCAAACTGCAGTATAGTTTAGGGAGTTAACGCTTAATAGATCAACATCGTTTATCCAGCCGTTATATTAATCCCCATTTCCACTTGTCAAGTGTAGCTTTGACAGAACAGACTTTCTGTAAGGTTTCCCAAGACAGTTTTAACTGGTCTTCTAAATAATTGAGATTTAGTCCAACCATGTGGAGCATTTTGTATCAAGACCCCATCAACAGAAAAGGTAATTTTTGCTGAAGACATGCACAGAGGTTATAAATCTTTGTAAATCAATTGAAATAAGGGCATATGACTGTTTCAGAGGGTTAACTGATATACTCCCAATTCCATGACAAGTGAGGTAATTTACATAAGTGATAGGAACTGAAAAAAAAAAAGCTGGGGCACTGTAGGAGAAATTAATACATACAAGTCCTATCTAAAACATACATTGCACAATGGTAGGGAGATTTAGTTAAAGAATTCACTCTTGTGATTAAGCACAATTTCTTATGAATGTGGGAAAATGGTTACTATGGCTAGATGCTGATCTTATTTCCAGTCAACAACCATACATTGAAATGATGTTTCTTTGGGCAATTAACTTTAACTCATCTCTTTCATGGCTGTTCTTTCAAAGATCTGTTAAATTCTAGCTGGGCTTGCTAAGATTGCAGCTGTCTTTCTTACCTCTTAACTCTCACACTGTCTTTAAGAAAATGCTAATTACCCTTATGCTGCCCACTCCCAGTGTCATACACAAAGTCCAGACTCTCTACCAGATCACAGTGCTGTTGGTTAAATTTACTCTATGTACTTTCAGGGCTTTGTGGTGAAGAGTGGTTGAGCATCCAGCATTGGTTGTAGCTGATGGAATGGAATGGGGTTTTGTTTAGTTCTGTTTATTGGAAAAAAAACAACACAACGATTTCTTTCATTGATGACTATGTTTTGTTCAGATGTCTTCAGTCAGAATAACAGCCTGATTTGGGATCAAGAAGAATCTTCTTTCTGATCAAAATATCCAAAATCCTAAACATTTTTGTTGCAGGGCACTTTGCTTGCTAGGACCTGACCTGCCGATATTTTTGACTTTATGGATTTCTCAACCATCACAGAGACTTCAGAGTCAGAACTGATGGGAATATGCCCAAGCAAGTCCCCCGCTTCTACAGCCAGAAACTATGCAATACCTTTCATACACTTATCAGGCTTTATCTGCAAAGCTGTTGTGCTTTGTGACACTTTTAGTGCCCCTAGACTGTCCAAAAAATAATTTTTTGAAGAAGCCATGGTTAGAATTATAGAATAATAGAAAAATTAAGGTTGGAGAGGATGTCTGGAGGTCATTTAATCCAAGTCCTGATCAGGGTCAATGAGATCAGGTTGCTCAGATCTGTGTGTAGTCAGGCTTTGAATATCTCAAGGATCAAAATCCCACAGGCTCTCTCAGCCACCGTTCAAACGTTTGAACACAGTAATGGTGAAAAAACAAAATCTTTATATGGTTTAATACATCTTTCTTGAACACATATCACCAGAATTGTACTCTGTACTTGAGATGAAATCTCAACTGAGTCTTGTATAATTAATGTTCTGCAATATTTATTCAAAATTACTTGTATGTCCTAGGAGCATGTTTGACTTTTTCACAGTTGGATCGTATTGAAACTTAATAGTCTTTCATTGATGAACTCCTATGACCAAGGCTCTTCTCTTCCAGCTCTTTTTAACTAATGTATTCCTAGATGATAATGGACAGGTTTGAAACTAGGCTTCCAAATTTATTTTATACTATTCTCTTGCACTTTATGAATTTCATCCTGTTCCTATTACTTCTGCTCTCAAGACCATTTAGTTCTTTCACTATGATGAAGCAATACTTTTCTGTCCTCCAAATGATGCTTCCTAATTTTTGCTTCTATCCCAAGGTCATAAATAAAAACATTAAGCACAACTATTCCCAAAACTGATTTTTGAGAAATTTCAGGAGCAGCCTCCTTCTAGGCTAACGTTTCCCTTCAGTTGAGCTTGCTGTCAACTCTCCACTTTTATAGTTTCTGCACTAAGCACTGTCACCTTGATCTTAAATAACAGTTTCACATGTGCTTCCATGCCAAATTCTGTTCTGTTTTTAGCAGTATATTTCTTTTGTTTATTAATAAATTTTCATTAAAAGCCATCTAGTGTGGCATAATCTCTCCAATAAACTCATATTGCATTGCTGCTCATTCTTTTTCCATGCATTTTAACTTCAAAATGCCAGAATTGGTGGCTTGCTGGCTTTGTATTTTCTTAGTTTATTATATTATGGAAAAGTTGTAATTAAAAAAATGTATGTGGACTCAATACGTAGATATTTGATATATCAGAAGTAAAACTACTGATTCAGTAGTGGCTTCCAGCCTAAATTCTGTGAAAGTGTGACAGAAAATCCAGGAAAGAATTTGGAAAGATGCTGAAGACATGGTTAAGCCTTCTTACACAAAACAAAACAGAAGAGCTTTTGTAACATCCTGAAAATTGCATTTGGAAATTAGCAGATATTGGTATATGAGTGCATTTTAAATAAAAAAAAAAAAAAAGAGTTAAATAAAACTTCAAAAGAAGACTGGATTTCTTTTTCAAAAGCTTTCTCTTAGCTTTCACTGCTTCCTAATCATTTTGTTTTCCAGCTTCAGAGCATACCTACACTTCCCCCACAGCTCAGCAAAATAAACCTGCCAAAAACCAGTCACAAAATGCTTGAACAAAGACAAAATACCTTCCTGCTGCACTTTCTCTGTTTCAGAAAACAAATTCATGTCAGTTGAACAGAGTCACTGTTAGATGAGTGAGCAAAAGGACCGGGTTCCTTTTACATTCTCAAGACCATAACTTCGGAAGGTTGACGTGCTAACATTTTGCCCCAGTTTATTGTACATGCTGTTAACATTCCCTGCTGTATCTTCAAGATCAAGAGGCACAAATTTAAAAGGAAAGGAAGCACTTTGTCTTGTCACATCTATGCGTCTGTTTCATATATTCGAGTATAGCTAAGCAAATAAGCAACAGAAAGTAAACAATCTAATTAATTTTCCTTTTACTCTGATTGTGAAATTTCCGTGATCAGATTGTAAGTTTATTTAAAATAATCTTCAGTCTTGGAAACATATATGCTTAACTTTAAGCTTTTTAAGAGTCCCAGCGAAGCCATCGGTACTTACAGTACTTAGGACTAAATGTGTGTGTGTTTGTCTATGAGATCTGTTATAGGAAGGAGTTAAAACGTCTTTGGCATAGAGCTCCTGTTCACTAAATTGCCTACTAAATTCAACAACGTAGTTCATGCTATTGGTACGCCAAATGACTTAGATGCATAGCCAGTGTAGCTTTAATTGCAAATCACATATTTTCCTCCAAAATAATCCAATTTGTTATTAAGGTTGTGCTTATTTGCTATGTAAGTAATCACAGTCTGAATCTGTTTCTGGTTATTTAACTCATACAAATAACCAGATAACTACATAAACTCCACAGCAGGCAGAAACTGTCATGCGTATATATATATAGCATATATATACACTGCAGGGAATCTGGCCTTCAGTACGACGGAAGTACACAAAGTGCAAATCCCACCAAGTCATAAGGCTGATCTATATCTCAAGAACAGCAGAGCACCGACTGACTCACACATTGAAGTGATAAGGTACGGATTACGTCTGAGAGTCTGTGAATACAAAAATTGGAATTCATTGTTTGAACATTCAAATACTATATGCACTTTCTCACGTATCCCGCTATTAAACTCTCATGCCCAGAACAGCCCTGGAAAGGGAACTGAGATTGCCTTTTGAATTTGAAGAACGTTACCTCCCCATATTATCCCTAAAACACACTCTCATCTCCACCACCTATTTTCCACTCAGTCCTAATTATTCTTTTTCTTTGACCGACGCGAGGGCAGCAGGTGCTTCCCACACCTTTTTCTTCTGAAGTAGTATGTTTTGCTTCACATCTCACCAAAGAAATGAGGGAGAGAGAGAGAGAGAGACAATTTCAAGGAGATAATGCATTTGACCTCTCTGTTAATATTCCAAATGCTGTTCAGGAAGGTTAGAAGCAAACATCAGCTTTCTTTCACACCTCTTAGCTCATTCCACAAATTAATAACATCATACTGGGAGCAGCCTAGACCCTGAGTAATGAATGTTAGCCATAGTTCCTGCTGGCTGCTTCCGAGGATGCATTTATTTTTCTCATTATCTTACACACAATCTCCCAGCTATTGTCTGCTACCCCTGCTCACTCAGGAAACCTCGGAAAATGCTAAAGATGTCAAGAAGCAATAAGCCTCATTTATTTTTATAGCCTTCATCAGCACTTTCTTTTTTGCTTAAAGGCCTATAATAGAATCCACTGATTAGAATCAGCACCATATCAGAATATAGATATGATAGCCCTTTTCTGAAGGTGAATGGGCTACTGAAGGACACTTTCTCCATTTGATACTTCTAGAGGATACTGAAGCTAAACAAATTTAATTGTGTTATTTCTTTTTTTCTTTTCTTTCTCCTTCTCGCTACTTTCCCAGACATTTGGAAACTGATTAACTAAAACGTTAAGGAAGATGATCATAAAAAGTCCAACTAATTAAAAGAAAATTAGTCAACTGAAACAATACCACAAGGTAAGCAGTTGGATTTGATAGCTATTAATAAAATGGTATAAAGGAACAGAGAAACTCCCATTTGTTAAGAGCCATATTTACCACAAAACTAAACCAAGAAGCAAATAATTGACTTCTGCTAGACTTTTTTCACTTTACTTCTTCCGTGCAATAGTTATAAGCCAATGTTTGATAAACAGGTTCTTTGTTCTCTTCTTTGCCCAAGTCTGACCTGAAAAATGTCCCGTTTTCAAACCCCAGATATATAAATCCCATCTAAACATTTAAAAAAGAATAATTAATTTCTCCTTAGTGCACATCTATTCTCCATAAACAATCATAAGAGGTGAAAGCTAACAGAATTCTAGCTCAGTTCTAGTCACCAATTTCACATTATTACAAACTTTTGCATTAGAATTATTAGCACAAGAAAAAGGACAGAGGTAAGACTGCATGAAAAAGGATGTGGGGGATGCTTACAGTGCAACCACTATTCTTTATGAAATTCTTGCATTCTTGCACCTATATGCATTTTTTTTTTTTTTTTAATATCTATAAAGAAAACTCATCCAAAGACTTCCTCAATGATAGATAGCAATATCCACACAAACTGTTTATATGGAACAGGCAGTGTACTTTCAGCATGGTCTTCTTATTCTGCTACAACTTTCTTTGAGAAACAATATCTCCAGGTCACATTGTTTCCAAGCTGTTCTGAGTAAATCTATGGTGTGCAGATTTACTGGCAGCATAGCTTTTGGTTGTTGTCTCATTTCTGAAGAAGTAAGGTTCATGCTAGTACTGGGACTAGTATTTTAAGAATAAGGTTTCTCTTATTCAAAGGAAAGGAACACACTGGATGTGAAAAATTGAAAAGAAATCTTCCCTGCTAAGACTGCCCATGTAGAGGTGTAGAAAACCTATTCTCTCTCACTGAAACTGAAAATCTGGTAAGCTATCTGAGTATTCCATTTGCCTCTCATATATACACAACACTGTATAGTGTATTTTTGCAGTTCATGAAGTGTCATTTTCTCTGGGTGATCAAAGTAAGAGGAAAAGTAGCTCCGGATGAAAAATGAAATGGCAATCTTATGTGACATGAACAGATTTACTATGCTTTCAGAGAGATTGTTTCACATTAAGACCAAGATTCAGAAATTATACAGAAATCACATTAACAAAAGAGAAAACTCACATCCATCCATCCTAAATTGATCATACCGTGAAAAACAGAAGAAAAATGTGTTACTGTATTTGGATCACCTAGTGTAAGTTTGTATTCAAACAAAACTAATCCTTTAAGAAAAGAAAGAAAAAAGTTGATTATTGATGCCCAGGACTGTTTTAAAAAAAACAATGGGTTATAACTAGGTTTTGTTGTACTAAAATTCAGCTCTAATAATTTTCCTGTGTTCATTATAGGTAATCAGCTTTGCCCTTTCTATGTGTGACTTGGGATATGCATGATTAATAATATGTAAAAAGTTAGTAAAATAGTATGTAAGAAGTTACTAAAATCATGCTGAGCTGAAACAAACAGAAAAAAAAAAATGGGAAATGGGTAAATGCAATCACTCTTCATGAAAGATGTGAGAAGAAGCTGTACTCAGCATGATAGCACAAGGGGACCATTTGTCTCAAAACCTTGTTTATCCTCCGTGACAGCTCTCACAAAAGGATAAGGAATATTTGCAGCTGGCTAATGGAAGTGGTCAAGCATACACAATTTCCTGCTTCCAAGAAGGCAGCCCATAAAGAGGTCTACCCACATCCCTGGCATGGAGATAAGCAGACCAGATAAAAGACTCTAAACATCACGTGTGGACACCTCAGCCATCAGATGCACGTGTAGAAATGCAAACCTACATGCACGCACACACACACAGACAGTGTTACGGTGCCTAGGCAATGATGAAGAAATACAGTCCATTGCTATAGCAGGATGGGTTTTCAGGGGGTGTTATCTATGACAAACCCAAGCCCTTTATCAAGGGCTAAAAGTCCTACCTTTGCCACATTAGCAAGCCTTGCTTCTAGAAATAACTCCTATTTCCTTGCTCATGAAAGCTGGGTCACTCAGGTCTGTTGAGTCTACTAAACTCTGGCCCTCAGCAAATGGTTTCATCTGACCTTTTATTCCACTTTTTTGTACGGTTTATACTTCTATCGATGTTGTCCAGCATGAGATTTTTGAAGACATTGGCAGAGCTGATGTTTATGCCTAAAGAGTGGTGATTCCCCCCATTCTTCCCAGTCTCGCAGCTGTAGTGCTGGCCACTTGGAAATTGCAGATCATATTCTTCTGTGTTCATTGCCCACTAGTACAATCAAGTGGATCTTGAGACCAACCACAAAGCACTCCTCAAAAGACTGACACCACGCAGCATAACTGGTTGGAACAGTGAATTCATCCTTATCATGCAAACGTGGTGTATTTGGGGGTATTTTAATAGAAGAAATCTTTGTCCCCTCCTCTGTTATATACATGGTTACACTAGAAGTGCACTGTTGTTGTAACCAATCTGCTTGAGTTCACAGCAAAATTTAAATGCAGACTTTGAGCGCTAAAACCACTCACCTCTCCTGAATGAGCTACAGTTCATTAGTTGGGAGTATTAAGAAGCTCGTAAACATCCTACATGGATGAGCCACCTAATGGAAACGAGAAGCCAAACTTTCAGTGTGAGATACTATTTTACCAGGAAAAACAAGCATTGCAGCGTGATACACTGCAATAGGGCTAAACAGAAAACTCTTTGAGCACTTTTGGACAGTAATTTTCTAATTATCTGTAAGGATGTTATCCATGTTTTTCACAAAATTTGCAGAGCTTTGGATAATTTCTGCTTAAACGAGACTTTTTTTTGCTTTCTTTCAAGTTTCTTTCTAGATAGGTGTTTGGGGAGGAATCATAAAAGCACACTGAATAGAGTTCATACTTTTACAAGTTGGGGATAAAAAAGTCACTAAATTCTTACTAGCCCTACCTAGCAAATGCTTTCCTAGGCAGGCAGATAGACAGACAGATAGGCAGACAGTTAAAAAGACAGCTTTCCTGATACATTTAAGCTAATAATAAATTACACAGATTGAATATTTTAAAATATAAATGCAGATGAAATAAAACTGATTGAAATATGATATATTCCAAGTTCCTCATAAAGTATAAGCAAGAGTCTGTAAAATAGTCCCTGTGGTTCCACAGTCTTGAAGGAAAATTAATAAATAAAGGTGTAAGATTCAGGAGCAGTGATTTTTAAAAACTGTATAAAGGACCAAGATTGCATGTAAATCACCTGAAAACATGCACGTAAATCACCTGAAAACACAGAGCACTACAACTGATGTCAGATGTCTCTTTCGTATTCAGAACCATTAATCTCTTGGACATGACAAATCTTTTTAGCAGAAAGGAATGAATTCGAGATAATAAGTTTTAAAGTAATGAATAACTCTTGCCTATGAAGTGCTTTAATGACTCTCCTTGTCAGAATTCAGATTTTATTATTAACTCTACAGAATGGCAGCAGCCTGAAGAGATACAGTTACAAATCAATTTCACTGCTCTTTCATAACGAGTCACTAATTGACCTCAATTTCTGATGGAGTCACATATTTCCTCCCATACTTTATTTTAATGATGTGTATATCAAGACTTTAGTGACTGGTCATAAAGGAATTTATTTTAACACTGTGTTGCCTTGTATAGGCTTTTAATGGAAGAAATATAAATCATTTTGAAAGCATTAACTTTAATGGCTGGGATGTATTTTTGAAACTCCTTTATAGTTAAGATGATCATAATTTTGTTAAAATATGTGCTTGATTTGTCTACCTTAAAATAAGAAAGAATTATAGTGAAGAGAAGAAAGAACATTCAAATTCTCCATATAACACTAATGATTGCAGACTATAAAATATTTTACTTAGCTTTCATGGGATCTTAAAAAGAAATGACATTAGAATTAACAAATGGCTTTGGTAAAACACTGTTTACTACACCCTGTGTAATTATGAAGTCCATCCTTACAAAGTTTCAAGGTATTTGGATAATGAATAGCCAAAATTTATTTTTAAACTTCCATCGCATCAGATTCATTTTCTGATTTTTATTTGCCAGAAGCTCAAACACTTTTCCACATGTCATTGGGTGTTTGACATACTACAAAATAAAAATATCTGGCCTTTCCTAAAAGAGAGAAAATCTAATGCAAATACAGGTGTTTTAAATAAAATTATTGTACCAGTCACATCTGAGTTTATAAGGTAAAATAGCCAATATTTGAAAGACATGGGCTTCAGAAGCTATTTGATGGTGTGTATTCACTTCAGATCTCATTTTGAGCGTGAATTACAACAGAGAAGAGGAGAATGAAGGGGATGGAAAAGAGTAAGAAGGCGGCAGGTCCATTTGCTTATCTGGCCAAGCCTTGCACCCGGTGGCCATGGACTGTCTCCATAGGTCTGCAGCCATCATCAGGAGACATCCATTAGCATGTATCCACTAGTGAATCTATTGTTCTTTTTGACCAGATGTGGTGCCAGGAAAGTAATGGTTTCAGTTTGTGTCGGTCTGCATGGCCAGTTGTGGCTGTATAATGTATGAGCGTGTGTGTGTGTGTCTGTGCGCGCTTGGGGACATCTGCTCAGCCCTGCTTCTGGCTAGTCCTGGGGACACAGCACCAGCTGGACTTTCGGGGACTGGTACAGAAGGAACAGCCAAGGTCTGTAGAGGACCAGGAGGAGGAATTGCCTGGATGCTGATGTGCAACAACTTAGCAGAGAGTACAGCTGAAGGAGATCAGAGCTAAAGAACCATTGCAAGAAGTTGTTTGCTTGCACTTGCCACACATTGTGTCATGTAAAGATACTAAATACTTGCATTCAAGCCTAATTTCTGAACACATATCAATTCAGCCACTAACTTTCAATGCTGATCATTTTTTACTTCTATTGCTAGGAAAGACCCATTCTATGGATAATAAAAATTTCAGTCCCGTGTTACATGAAGTTAGACATACAATGATATATTTTTAACCATCAAACCTATGCAATTACTGTTGCAACTCAGTTATTTTGACTATGTAAGTGCAATGAGGAATAACTAATTCCTAAAAAGAGGGAGGAAAAAAAACAACACACTACAAAACACCTCCAAAGCCAAATGCAAATATGACTGATATACTGGCATCTTCAGAAAACAGTATTAACCCCTTCAACACCCTACCATCTCATAGTGACACCAAAGCATATCTTAGTGTCATCCAGATAAATAGAATAATATTTGTTCACATAAAAATTCAGGCAAAGGTCCTTTCATTGTCGTTACTGCGACAGTCCTTTCAGCCCATTTTTCCTGTATCTGTCCACCAGGTTTTAACTGTGATTTCAGTCATGGTAGTAAACAGTAAGGAAGGAAGTAAATCAGATTCCTTACTTCACTTGTGCAGTACATAATATTGCTGTGCTTGTTGATACAAAACTGCCTGTCCTTTTCTAAGAATTAAAAAAAAAATAAAATAGTAGTAGCTAATAGACAGATAATTCAGGCTTAAGTGTCATACAGACAGATTTAACATGCAGTACCTTAGTGAAAAATAGGAAAAATGCAATGTAAAGAAAAAGAAAGACATATAAAGCACTCATCATTTGTGCCAGAACTTCTAGTCCTAAATTAATACAAGTCAATGTGAAATAATGCAGAGGAACATGAGGAAAAGCTAAGAATTGCCACTGGAGAAAAGGAAGAAAGAAATATAAATGCTCTTTGACTTTAAAGAATCCTACGAGAGTAAAAACTCTACTCACTAAAAATTATGGGGCCATTTTCACATAAATGCTTCTATTTTTTACAGGACAAAGCACGGAACGAACAGTTTTCTCAAGCGTAGTAAACCTCTTCTCACTTTTTCTTATGATACTCTGTCAAAGGGTACCCTACTTTACACACTGCTGGGAAAGCAGGAAAAAACAAAATCATGGCTCTGTTACCTTACAGCGATGTTTGACAATGTGAAGGAACAGTCAGGATTTAACCCAATATATGCAAACTAATGTGAAGAGCTGGCCTGTACTGGATCTTGTAATCATGTTTTGGATAAGCTATTTAAATTCTTAAATGGAATAGGTGATTTCTGCTAGCTGTATTAAACTCCAGCTTAGATCTCCCACTGCACAATATGCACCATTAAAAAAACATAAAAATATGGCAAGCTTTTCCCAGTTTGCAGCCAGGCTGGATCAACTGCTTACTTTCTGTCATCACTGGAATTTAAAACACTTCTGACACGTCATGTCTCTACTGAAAGTTGTAGTGCAATCAAACCCTAATTGTGAAGAAAAGCAAGTCCAAAGTGTGCCGTTCCACAGCTTTAAGTGTCTTCTAAAGATGCTTCAAGTGCCTACAATTAACCTGAGATGCAGTCAGGTGAGGCTGATATTTAAGTAACTATTATGTTAATTATATATTCATATACATACATCTACATCACTAAATGCTCTTCATGTTGCTTTTCTTCTGTAGAGGTAAACTTTGTTTTCATTTCCTTTTCTGTACCACCTTGCCCATATAAAGGAAAAAAAAGGGTGTCTGAACAACACTGTTTCATACATACATCACTTGTATAAATATATGTGTGTGTGTGTGTGTGTGAGCATGTGTACAAAAAAACCCAGATGGGGCACACCTTGTCTGAAGCATTCTTGGGTACTACATCATTAAAAAGAATATAGGCTGTATTATGCAAAAAGCAGTAGTTTGCATTTGCTCCACACTCCATTTTTCATCCTTATACATTAAAAATGTATTAAGATGTTTAAATTGCAAACTCAAATCACAAAAATAATGTATAACATAAACTTCAGCTCAGCTTCCGTAAGTGTGCGCATTTGCATGGTCTCAAGTTGCACGGTCAGAGATTTATTGCCCATAGGACTTTGACTCGTTTAAATAACAGCCAGTTATTCCCAGTTTCTCTGTGAATCTCATTTGATGTATGTGCCAGACGTTATTTAACATAAACAATTTAAATCTTGCAACAGTTCAGCATCATTAGTTTCTTAATGGGTGCAGGGATGGATGACAGACAGCAGGAGAAAGCAATGGTGTAGGCAGGGTGATGCTGGCAGGGCCAAAGCGATGGAGAGGCAGAAGAGCACTGACAGGAGCACAAGGGGCTTCATGTGAATCGAATTGAACTGAATCTAATTGAACCAAAGTGAATAGAATAGAATAGAATAGAATAGAATAGAATAGAATAGAATAGAATAGAATAGAATAGAATAGAATATTTTCAGTTGGAAAGGACCTACAACGATCATCTAGTCCAACTGTCTGATCACTTCAGGCCTGACCAAAAGGTAAAGCATGTTGTTAAGGGCATTGTCCATATGCCTCTTAAACAATGCCAGGCCTGGGACATCAACCACCTCTCTAGGAAGCCTGTTCTACTGTTTGGCCACCCTCTCAGTAAAGAAATGTTTCCTAATATCCAGGCTAAAACTCCTCTGGCACAGCTCTGAACCATTCCCAGAAGTCTTGTCACTGGATCCCAGGGAGAAGAGGTCAGCACCTCCGTCTCCACATCTCCTCCTTGGGCAGCTGTAGGGAGCAATGAGGTCACCCCTCAGAGCAGATCCTGGCTGAAGCAGGAAAAACAGCTCTGAAAAACAGCTCCAAAAAACAGCCAGGTGGAGCAATGTATTGTTCCCTTTGTGTTTGAAGAGGGCATTGGGCCATAGAAAGTTCACACTTCAGTAAAGACAGTTTTCCTTCAAGCAGTTTTAAACACACATACACATAAATGAACGCTCGCACAAAGTTGCAAAATACATTCTATGTATTTATTTTAAGGTATTTTTTCAAAACTTGTGGTTTTAGCAGATCTGACTCATGATTTTTGAATACACGGAGGTTACTTGCTGCAAGGTGTGTGTGTTCTGCTCATGTCAATTCAGATGAAAAATTGACATTAGCAGTTTCTGTAGCATCAGAAATACCTATGACCAAAGTGCCTGGCACAAAAACCATATGTTCGCTTAAACAGCACTGTTCTCAAATATTTAAGGCACATTACCTAAATAGACAACCTAAATAGTTATGTCAAGCACAGCTGGACATATTTAAATTAAGTAAAATGTGAGTTTACACCTATAAATTATAATCTCAAGTAAAATACTTTCTGGATAATTTTTAATATTTTATTACTTAATTACGTGAAGAATTAAATTATATCTTTTTATTTTTCCCCTTAAATCCTGTGTTCCAAAATTAAGGTAATATTGTTTTCATCTTTTCTTTTGCTGTCCTTTTCCTAAGGATTTGCAACTATTTAGGAATCTCAGTTAACACTGAAATTTTGAAGTGTGTTTGTTTGCTTGGTTTTTAATTTGACTCGTCCTCAGATATAGTATTTTTGTGGGATTTTTTTCCAGCTTTTTTTTTATAGTACATTCACAGAATCACAGAATCATAGAATAGTAGGGTTGGAAGGGACCTCTGGAGGTCACCTAGTCCAACCCCCCTGCCAGAGCAGCGTCACCCAGAGCAGGTTGCACAGGAACATGACCAGGCGGGTTTTGAATGTCTCCAGAGACAGAGACTCCACCACCTCTCTGGGCAGCCCCTTCCAGTGCTCTGCCACCCTCAAAGGAAAGAAGTTCCGCCTCATGTTTAGGTGGAACTTCCTATGCTCGAGTTTGTACCCATTACCTCTTGTCCTGTTGCCGGGCACCACTGAAAAGAGCCTGGCCCCATCCCCCTGACACCCACCCTTTAAGTATTTATAAGTGTTGATAAGATCCCCCCTCAGTCGTCTTTTTTGCAGACTGAAGAGACCCAAATCCTTCAGCCTTTCTTCATAAGAGAGGTGTTCCAATCCCCTAATCATTCATTGATATACATCATGTCAATGTAATTTGTATTGAAATAGAAGTGTTTCATAACTTTGATATTTGCCAAAAAACCCAAGAAAATATAATTTGAGAGAGAAATATAAGATATGGGATACACAGCCTTGTAAACAAATCTCTGCTGTCTTGGAGCTGGTGATTAGTCTGGCCAAATAGTCTATGAGCACAGTGGGTGGGATTCATTTCAGTTTTATACAGTCACCACATACTTCTTGCAGCCTTCCTTCATCATCAGGGCAGTGAATCAGGCACTTGCAGAGCATGTTTCACCTGTCTTCTGCACACAGCTACATTAGGATGAGCCGAAGCACATCTTACGAGGCTTATTTCCCTCCACAGAAGAAGACATCCCTGGGACACTGCCTGGGAGGTAGACATCTGCATTATGGTTAGATAAGATGAATTCTATCCAGCATCCCTAGACACCTTTTGGATCTTTAAAATTTCTTGTGTCTTACAAAAAAAAAAAA
>VYZM01003388.1:54180-68960 GCA_013398915.1 Dromas ardeola
AAGAAAAAAAAAAAAACCCGCCCAAATAATAAAATAATTTCATAAACATACCGAGTTTCCCAACTATAGGCACTTAGGCACTTGGGAGATTTTCCACTGTAACCTCTAATTTTCAGGTGCAACCCATGGCTTGAATTACAGCTGAATCACTTTATAGTGTGCAGAGGAGCATTTTGGACCAATTGATAGATCAACCTATATTTGAAAGGCAGTACTGGACATTAGGATCCACAGAAAGCTACACTAACCATTAGACATTACCTTAAAGACTGTGGCTTTAATATGATGTGAACCTTGTGTTACTGAACCATTAATCTGGTAATTCAGTAACCTCATGTAAATTTAGAACCAGTTGGACATCCTTCAGTTTGTGGAGCTACTGATTTGCATCAGCTCACAAGGAAGCTGCCTGGTGCCCTGATTCTCTGCAAAAAACACGGCTTGATACCACCAGAGAGGTGAGACCATCCTGTGGGAAAGGAAGGGGCAGCTCGTGTGAAGATGCTCCTCTGGAGAGTTTTCTGATTTTTTTGTAAACCACATCACCAAAGACCATCCCCAGGGTATTTACTGAAGACATTGTTCATTTGTCTTTCCAAAAGACTGCAATTCTTGGATGAAACACATGAAGGAGCTGGAGTGGGGTCAGACAAAGAGAGAGAGAAAGTGCTCCTTCTTGCTCACTGCCACTGATCATGGTGCCTTGGTTGTACATTGATCATCTTGACTTCTTGAAAACGTCTCTGGACAAAAACAAGGTATGAAGGCACTACCTGCTCCCACAAATATTGCTTCAAGAATACATCCTGCTTAAGCAGACTTCAGACATGGAGGTGAAGAAATTAAAATCTTCACGCAAAAAAATAAACCCCTATCATCACTGACAGAATGAAAAATAAATGCAGCTCATCTTTAAACATATTCTTTATCTGTGCATCACTGAGAAATCTAACTGCAACAGATATGTTTAGGTTTCTGCCAAACATTGGCCACGTGTTACTCAAGTTTCCTATTTTAGCTAAACAGGTCACAAGAAAAGGATGACCTTGCATGTCAAGGGTGCTGAAGACTATTTGATTCTACCTACAAAGAAACCCACGTGCACTTTTTATATCTACCTCTTCTGGTATGGCAGACATGCCTGGGAACACACCTGGCACTGAGGCTGGCTGACACAGAAGAGCCCAGATTTTACTGTGCTTGTAGAATCTCAGCCTGCAGACAGAGAGTCTGCATGGAAAGTGTCTCCCGGGTAAGGTCCCTGGAAGGATCTTACTTCCAAACCGAGCTCAGGAGCTATTTAAGGGAGCAAAAGCTGGCAAGGGCAAAAAGCCTGCAAGGAGCTGCTTGAGCAGAGTCACAGTCCACACAGTCATGTTCCAGTGCCTGGCAATGTTCTCTAGAGGTGTTTAACTTACCACCGTAGATACAGTCAGACCATCTTTCATCCTAAAAGGTGAATCAATCTTCCATCATCGGGGTGTTCCTGTCATTCAGAGAGAGAAGGCTAGAGGATGTATGCTCTGTAAAGCCTAATAGCCACAAAAAGGAAAAGCCCTCGCCAGGACTTTCTGCAATGGATGCTTTACTGAAGGCAATAACCTGCATTATCTTAATGTTCATTGCTCAATCTGATTAGGAAAATAAACCCGAAAAACAAGATGATATCTTGCAGACACCTGTATAGCTGGAAATGCTACCTAGACTGTGTTACATCTTGATTAAAATTTGTATTATGCCTAACACCTAGCTCAGCGCTACGGTACTCTAGGAAGACTGATTTTAATGGCACCTCCAAAATAACATATTCTCTAAGTAACATACTCATACCAAAAGCTTAAAAGGTCATACCAGTATAACAATCACTGTCTTTTCATATACATCCATCACGCTCATGCTTATCGCAGAGAAGAAAGAAAAGAAAATCACTTTTTATAGCACTTCCTGAGAGTTAAAACATTGGTTTATAGACTGAAGAAGAGGGAAAAGATGGAGTTTCAAAGTTGCAGGGTGAGAAAGGAGAAGCATTTATATGCACTGACAACTCCTCTATATAAAAGGAGTTCAGCACATGTCTCAGCTGGTCATATCTCCAGCAACAGCACCAGAAGCAGATATATTTTTTTACCTAGCTTACTTCACATAAAAAAACTGTGCAGATTTGTTTGGTCTGCACAAAATGGATTCTTAAATTTATTTGATGCAATAATTTCTGAAGAAGTTGCATGCTCTCCCACAGGCTCTATCACTTTCCATCCATCATATTTGTCAGTTTAAGTTTTCTTCAGTAGTTTTTTTGTGTACACAGGAAAAAAAATGGATTTAGGCGATTCCCGTGAACTTTTTACTATTCGTGCAAAATCAGATTTTGAGTTGATTTCTATCTTGTTAGACAGTAGCCATCCTAAAGTAAAATCCAGCAATTGCTTCATTGTCTCTGCAAGAAACTGAATGTTAAAAAAAAAACCAACAAGATATTGAACATGAGAAAAAGACCGAAACCATAGGGACAAGGTTCTGCATCACCTATTCCGTCTCCATGTCTGAAAATAATGATGATAGTAATTCTGCGCAGATTAGTTTCTGGAACACCAATCTGTACCCTTTCCCCTCCCTTCCTTCCTTCCTTTTAAAATGTAGTTATGGAATTAAATGCTGAAATTATAGGAAGAAATATACCAAGTGACCAAAAGCAATTGGCTGATGGATGTTTGAAGATCTCAACAAAATCAGTGTTCAATTGGAGAGCTGAGTATATCCAGGTGCATTATATTCTAGCCGAGCAGCACTGGTTTATATCAATGTGGGTAATAAAATATCACAGACGATTTTCCTGTACAACAGGGCTGACCTACCATAAAAGGAATCTTAACACAATTCTATTCATTCTGCTGAGGCAGAAAACTTCATTGGGAAGTGGAGAAAGAAGGTCAGGATGCAAAAACTCTTGGTCCGAAGTGTGAGGCCCAGAAGTCTCCCCGCCCCCCAGGGGTGGATGTATAGCTGGTAAACTCCAGCTGGCATGCTGGGGACATGGAGGATGCAGGCCAGTCTCTCCTCTCTCGGTCCCTCTCTGTCCCACCAGCTTTCCATCAGAATGTGGCTTGGGTACATGAGACGTGCAGGAGTGGCAAGCACACCAAAGAGGTTCCCGAGCTGGGTAGCTGAGGCCAACACCAAACACACACCACAGAGCACATCTCCCCCATGCTACTGTACTGGGTTTGCACAGCAAGGTTTTGATAGTGGAGGCGCTACAGAGGTGGCTTCTGTGAGAAGCTGCTAGAAGCTTCACCCATGTCCAATACAGCCAATGCCAAATGGCTCCAATATGGACCCACCGCTGGCTAAGGCTGAGCCCATCAGAAATGGTGGTAGCGCCTCTGGGATAACATAGTTAAGAAGGGAAAAAAAAAACGTGGAACTGCAGCTGGGGAGAGGGGTGAAAATATGTGAGAGCAACAGCTCTGCAGACACCAAGGTCAGTGAAGAAGGAGGGGGAGAAGGTGCTCCAGGGGCCAGAGCAGAGATTCCCCTGCAGACCATGGTGAAGCCCATGGTGAGGCATCCTGTCCCCCTGCAGCCCATGGAGGTCCACAGTGGAGCAGAGATCCACCTGCAGCCTGTGGAGGACCCCGTGCTGGAGCAGGTAGATACCCGAAGGAGGCTGTGACCCTGTGGAGATCCCACACTGGAGCAAGCTCCTGGCAGCACCTATGGCCCCATGGGGAGAGGAACCCACGCTGGAGCAGGTTTGCTGGCAGGACTTTTGACCCTGTGGGAGACCCACGCTGGAGCAGTCTGTTCCTGAAGCACTGCATGCTACAGATGTGACCCACGCTGGAGCAGTTCATGGAGAACTGCAGCCTGTGGGAAGGACTCACATCGGAGAAGTTTGTGGAGAACTGTCTCCCATGGGAGGGACCCCACGCTGGAGCAGGGGAAGAGTGCGAGGGGTGGTGTTTTAAGATTTGTTTTTTATTTCTCATTATCCTGCTCTGATTTGATTGGTAATAAACAAAATTAATTTCCCTGAGTAGAGTCTGTTTTGCCTGTGAGAGTAATTGCTGAGTGATCTCCCTGTCCTTATCTTGAGCCACAAGCTTTTCATTATGTTGTCTCTCCCCTGGCCGGCTGAGGAGGGGAATGACAGAGTGGCTTTGGTGGGCACCTGGTGTCCAGCCAGGGTCAATCCACCACAGCTACATTCTGTGTTTGAAAGATTCTTTTCTCCTGAACACCAAGTAAATATTGTATTCACTTAATTCTGGTTACTTCACTCTCTATCATGGTCTTGTTCCATGAACACTGCAATGAGAGCCTAATAATGAGATTTAAATAGTCACATATGTCTTATCTTCTCCATTGTCAGATATAACCTTGTACTCTCTCATGTAACCATTTATCTGACTTTGGGCTGGATCTCGAGCACAGGTTGTTAAATCTTTTGGTAAACAGTATTTTTCTTCTCTTTAATATGCTATCCTAGCTGCATTACTAGTCGTCCAAACACAGTAGCTTTGTCTTTGCAGGCTTTTTGGACATTAAAACTGGGAAGGGATGGTTTAGACTATCAAAGAATCAAAAAGATTTTTATTCACTTATGGAACAAGATTACCCATCAATGTAAATGAAAAGAGGTTGTGCTCAAACTGAGTGACACCTAGAACTAACAGATACCTGTAAAAATGATGCAAATAAAGTTTCAAATGAAGCCATGATGAAGCGTTTAGGGTGCTTAACAAGAGTGAGACCCTGTAGTTTTACATGCCATGACTCCAGAAGACCTTGTCATTGAAGTTTTAAGTACCTTTTTTGCTTTTTCAAATGCGTGACACGGAACAGACACAATGTTTTGATACATAACAGTGCGTAAATGATAAGAAAACAGGTAAGAATGCTTATTACTTTATTTCTTTAATAGTTAAGACTAACTGTTAAGGAAGACTAGACTTTTATTAATTTTACAATACAGGTTTTGTTTTGACTTTTTGAATACCAACACAGGAAAAAATCCTCCAACTAAAATTTTTAATAGCTGCATTTTGGCAGTTGTCTTTTCAGACTGCATTACTTCAACGTGTCAGCTACAGACAGATTTCATTACCTGGGAGTACAGGAGATTATCTAAATAGCAGCCCCTGTGTCTGAAAAGTCTCCCTGTTTGAATTGCAGGCGAGCAGGAATGTATAAACTTCTGTGGTCGCCTGAAGATTGAGCAGAGTGCTCAGATTCAAAGTTGCCGTTCAAAGTTTCAGCCTGCGTTAAAAGAGAGAGCACTGGCCAGATCTGGAGGCGAGATGTTCGACAGAGTCGTGCGCCAGGCTCATTGCGAGCAGCTTTGCAGAAAGTGCCTGCTGCCACCTCCCCGCTGCACTACGGATAATTTTCAGGGCTGTCAGTCGGCATTCTCATTTGCATTACTCACAGATGTCCCTGAAAAGCCATGTATCCTGGGACCAGTTTTATGATACAGGATGTGAAATGAATGTTCTGTGATTTTAAATTAAACATCTGCAGATTTTCATAGTTATCTAGATTTCAAGAAATCCTGCTTGCATTTACAAGTTAATTCAGTTTAGTTCATTCAAATTCTTCAAGAGCATTGAAGACCTTTGTATCTCGAAAGAAATAAAACATCATAAATCAAGTGGAACATGCAACTCATGACTCTTGCCGCATTGAAGATGATAAGGAATATCAGGAGAGAAATGAGAGGAATCATTTCAATATATTCTGATCAAAGCAGAAACAGAACAGCCCTATAGTTTTTAGATTACTATATAGATTTATTAGACTTATTTTTTGTCGTCTTTGTAGCAAATTTTAATATTTAAATCTCCTAGGGTCTTTCCTAATTAACATGAGTACAGTTTCCATATCCTCAGACACGAAACAAGCCTAAATTTGTCCTTAAAATATAGAGTCAAATAATTGATGTTGGTACATTCATGTCAATGTTTCTGGAGAAGAAAACTCACCAGGGTCACATACTTTGTCTTAAACTTTATATTTTAAACCAAGTCCTCAAAAAATTTTCCTATTTTCCTTCCAGATTCCCTGCTCATGTTTATGTATTCAGATTATGCCAAGACTTTTTTTTATAGTTCAATAAACTTCCAATATTCGGAGATATCGTGCAATGGGGCTTAAAGATTGTACTGTTCATATTATTTGTAGATATGCACAATACTTAGCAAACTAAAACTCGAGGCACATTAGTGCTGTTTTGTTATGCCAAAAAAAGCTCTGGTGACTGCCATAATTTGACTTACAGGTGTAAGAACCACTCATTAAAATCTAATGTCAGACTCAAAGCTAGCACAAACTTTCATTATGCAAACATGAAAGTGACTGAAAGGGCTAATGAGGGTAGAAAGGTAACCCAGGTGTCAGTAGAAAACAATCTACTTCTAACACAGTCCTCCTTCTGGGAATTTCCCCATCTACAATAAAGATTTTGTTTACTGATATCCTAGTAGTTGTTAAGCGGAAGAATCATGAAAGCACAGTAAAATAATATTGTGAATCTCAGACATAACTAATTTCTTACCTTAATGATATACTTAATTCAATGATTGCTATTGTCTTTGTTCTCCTCAAATTGAACACTCAGTTTTAGCCAGTATTTTATAGTCATTCTATACTAAGAACTGACAGAGTAAAGGAAACTGATTGATGGTTTTAATGTTCTTTTTGATATGACTGATTTACATTCCCCAGAATTAATTCTTCTTCTTTCTTTAAATCTAAATTCAGATGCAGTCATAGTTTAAATAGACATCCATGAAAAAAGAAAGATGGAGTAGAGACAGATTTGGGTGGTGTTCCGAGCTCCGCTCTTTGCCTGCTGATGACCTTAAACCAGTCATCTCACCTCCAAATTATCAGTTTTTATCAGTAAAATGAGAATATAGCCAAGTAAGCACAGAAATCACCTTACTAGGTCATCTTGTTCATCTCTTAATTTTGAGAAAACTTTAATTATACTTAAAAAGTCTCCAAGAGACGTTTACCTAAATTGTTCTTTATCCTACAGGGTTAAAAGTTTCTGAAACCTCCTTTGATAATCTGATGATGATGGGATTTATTGTCTGCTGGTAAAAGTGGTGTGAATGTTGCCAATTAAAATAACTCTATAAATCTTAGGTGTCATGGTAAAGTTTATTTTATAAAGTGCACTAACCCAAGTGACAACTGTTGGATGTTAGAAAGATCAAAGACTTTGGAACAGAATCCCAAAGCATTCACTATCAGCTGCAGACTTTATTATCTTGTTTTTATTCTGCCTCAGTTGCAGGAAAAACTGAGAAAAATAACAAATTAAAGGATATGGTGAGTTTCGGAGTAACATCAGTTTATTCCACTACAGATTGTGATCTTGGCAATAAGGCGTTACTAATCCACATCTGTTCAGGATAGGAATATAATGATGATGGAAATGCTTTGCTCATGTCTGTTTGATATTTGCCTTGGGAATGTGAGAATACATTTGCATATTCTAGGAGGACCTTAATGTGAATAACGAATAGTTTTCCACTAAGCAGGGTTGTAAAATAAAGCTTAATAAGGGGAAGATATTTCCTAGCCATGGTACCTATCAGCATGCAAGTGAGCTACTCTTTTAAGGAAAGGTGTACAGCACATGTTCAAGCTATCAAACTATCACATGTTTAATCTGAAACTTTATTACAAATCTGGTGTAAATTGCCTTTCTGATGAGATAAGGCATGACCTCCATCTCCTGAGAGCCTAAAATGAATTCATGGACAGCCACATACCTTCCAATTATTGCTGTAAGAGGCTGTAATTTAGGGAGCATTACACTTTGTGATAGTCGGCATGAAAAATTAATCTAAGCTTTTAAATAAGATTTAAGAAAAATCAGTGCAGAACCAAAATATTAAAAAATACCAGCATTGCTTTCTTAAGGATACTTACCAATTATTATGGGGGTTTCACAAAATAGTGATGCTTTTCATTGTTTTTGCAAACAAATCTGAATACTATGGAAAAAAAAAGATAGCATGAGACATAAAACTGAAAGATAAGAATGCCTGATACTTCTTCTAGTGCTAAAGTTCTTGGTGTCCTTTATGTAAGTCCCAGTTTGATGAATAGTTAAATACTATGTGATGGCACAGAAGAATTAAACTAAAATCATTTGCTGAAGCACTAGGGTCTACCTCCTTCACTATAATTACAGCAGCTTTATTATGAATATCTCCAGAATCAATATGAAAGTACACCCCTATGTGTTATTAAATGTCAGCTTTCCCCATAAACTAGAATTTAAGTCTCACTTTAGTAAAGTACTTAAGCATTTACATAACTTTAAGCAAGAGTACTCCGACTGACTACATAGCAAGAGGCAAGCTAATCAAGTTTAAATATTAACTAAAACCTGTCCTGAAATAGGTAATAATAGATTGCATAGCTTGCACAGTAGGTTTTTATTGGTAATTTCTAGTCACTTTGCAAAAGAGAAAAGTACAATTATGACTGTTATAGATGAGAAAAGTCACAAAAAGAGGCAGAGTGATTTGGCCAAGGTTATTTCTAGATGACTAGCAGGATTGTGGAAGAATGTCAGACCAATGCGTAAGACCCAGGTCAGTTGACCACCCAGTGGGCCACGATGCTTAACAAAATTATAACAAAAGCAGCACTACACATCTCTTATTTTATCCTAAAATTACTTTTTTGGTAGATTACTACATTGTGAGAAGAATATTTCAGCTGAGGGCAAGAATATACACCAGATGTAACCGTACTTTGTATACTACATACAGAAATATAACTTATTATTAGTGGTTATATATATTAAATATAACCCTTAAACTGTGACAGATTTGATCAATATCTCAGTAAGGATGCAGGAAGCCCAAATGGACTGAAAATCTAGTTAAAACAGATTTCTTGCTCTTATTACCTTATCCTTTGCAACCGTCTAGACTGTCAAAATCCCAGTGAGATACAGAAATAGTGTTATTGTTTTTGAAATACACAGCTATTAATTTTTACAGAAGACAACTAAGTTACTTAGGAAAAAGAAAAAAAACAAAACCAAAATAAAATGGGGTCCTAGAAATTCATTGGAGGAAATGTAGATCTCTGTAACTGCTCTGCTCATGCCAGAATTCTTTTGGATTTCATGTAGGAAGAATAGTACTCTGTGGCACAGTGTGTCCCATCCAAAAATCAGTCAGAGAGATACACCCACAAAAGGACCTATTTCTCCCAACTGAACACAAAACAAGCTTAAGGTGAAAATGTAGAAATCCGTTCTGTATAAATCTAAAAGTCGGGGTGATAACACCTGACTGTAACCTGACTGTTACAGATAGTTCAGACAAAGATGATGATATCTCAAAGGTTTTCCACAAGTACTTAGAGGTTTCTGAAAAGAACACCAGACTTTCATCTGCTTTGGCAATAGGTTTATAGCAATGTGTAAGATCGCACAGGAACTTTGAGACAGAACAGAATGCTAAGTACCAAGTACCAGGCTAATATCACCATCTTTGCCTCAAGATGAACTCAAGACTTCTCTCACAGTAAGCAGCTTTTTCTCTCTCTACAGCCCTATTTGAAATTCAGTCTGTTGAGGCCCTAGTTTAATTTTCTGCTCAGATTTTAACTTCAACTACAGAACTTGGTAATTACACTATCAGCAGGTACAAGTAGTGATGTCTTGAAGTGGAGAAGAATAAAAGAACCCTAATTCATCTAATTCCCCAAAATCAATGGCCAAGTATTTGACTAGGATGAAAACATAAGGGAAGAAGGAGACTTACCCTTTTCTCAAAGAAAGGTTGAGAAGTTAGTAACTGTGAATTTCTGCACTGAACTTTACTTTCTGTACATATAATCATAGAATGATAGAATGATAGAATGTGTTGGGTTGGAAGGGACCTTTAAAGCTCATCTAGTCCAACCCCCCTGCAGTAAGCAGGGACATCTTCAACTAGATCAGGTTGCTCAGAGCCTCATCAAGCCTGGCCTTGAAGGTCTCCAGGGATGGGGCCTCCACCACCTCTCTGGGCTACCTGTTCCAGTGCCTCACCACCCTCATTGGAAAGAACTTCATCCTAATGCCTAATCTAAACCTACCCTGCTCTAGTTTAAAACCATTGCCCCTCATCCTATCACTACATACCCTTGCAAACAGCCCCTCCCCAGCTTTCTTGAAGGCCCCTTCAGGTACTGGAAGGCCGCTATAAGGTCTCCCCGGTGCCTTCTCTTCTCCAGGCTGAACAACCTCAACTCTCTCAGCCTGGAGTGATAGAGTTCCATATTTACCATTAATTCACGAAAGTAGTTTTATACTTAATTCCCAGGATAGGGGGGAAACAATGACTACACAACCCAATATATCTGCTGAAATCTACATAAAAAACATTTTCAATCATTCCAGAATGTGACTATCAAACTAGAAAGCACAGATGTCCTTTATGTGATGGAGCAGTTAAATAGTATTTGGATCTTAGCAGGCTTGTGTCTAACTCCCAAATCCACTGCAATCACGTGTCTGATGCTTTAGGAAGGTGTTAAGGATACAACAACAGTACACAATAGAGCATGGCGCAAAAACTTATCTTTGTACTACTAAAGAGAAACCTAGATGATACTTTTTTTTTACCTTAGTCTCATGTTCTATCACATGGGGTTTTTTTAGCAAGATTTATTAGGACACTGTGTGTCCTGAGTAGAGAACAGACTTCTGGAATCACTCTAATTATATTAGCAGACATTATACACAAGCTGAAAAAACCGCCTAGGTCTTAGATCTAAGGTAGTGTCTCTGGCACTTGTTCAACAGTGTTTGCACACTCATTCATTTGTCCTAGAAATGTCATTTGACTATCTTCACTTCAGCTCCCCAGACTGCTTTTAAAAGGGTAGCATGTGAGCATCCAAAAGCTATTGTCAAAATCATCCTGGAGGGTTAGATGCACTTAGGAACTCAGATAATGGAGTCAGTATAAATATCTGAAATAAATACTTGAAAAATAAATTTGAATCTCTCACAATTACATTTACTAGGAGTTACTTTAATCTATTCCTTCAAAAAACTAAGTATGTCATTTTTATATAGTTCAAAGAAACCTTCTGCTTCTAAAGATTCCCAACACAAATTATTGAAGAAAAGGGAATGAATTGATTTTTATATCAATGAATAATAAAATCAACTCAAATTCAAAAGATGTAAATGAAGAACATAATGCAATCACTGGAAACTGTTATTTAGCTTATTAAAATCCTTCAGAGGTTGTCTATCTTTAAAAATTCTGACATATATATACATACATATATATACACACATATATATCTACACAATGTAGATTAGAAATTAAAAAATTTGTTTTAAGTGACAAATCAGATGAAAAACTTTTACTGGAATTGTGTTTCAGAGTTTTCCATCTCTCTACAGGACACTTCACAATGTATTATCACAAATACTGAAGTTGTTTGGGTTTTTGGTGAAGTGCCAGTGTTTTCTCACACTTTCTAAAATATTACTAAAATAAGGGAGGAAAAACAACAAAAAAACCCAAAACAGAAATACAACCAAAACCACCCCTGTTTAAATCAGCTTTGGTTTCACAATGAGATTGGCTAAATCTGGAGCAGTTCCCAGAGAGGTTATGGAAGCTATGTCCTTGGAGATCATAGTATCATAGAATTCAGGAGATTTTCAGTATTTGACTAGATGTGTTCCTGAGAAACCTGATTTAACTCTGAAAGTAGCACTTGTTTGAAAAGGAATTTGGAGACAGTGTTTTCCAAAGGTTCCTTCCATCCTAAATTATTCTATGATTATTCTTATTCTATAATTTTCCCTCTGGTGGTCAGGTTCAATACCTCTTAACACTTTGTAATCAAGCCAATTAATTTAAAATAACTGTAATTGAAGGTCATGTTTCTAATATCCTCTAAAAGCAGAAAGCTCCATGAAGAAAATTTTAAAATAGAAACAAGACACACACACACACACACACACACACATACGAGAAGATGGAAAATAAAGGAAAAGAGCACAGAGGACGAGAGTGAAGATGGCAGTCGTAGGTGTAAGGGTGTGTGGAATGGAAGGATATGTGGATATCCTGAAAGTAAGGACACCCAGTCAGTGAGGCTGACAACCATTCAACATGAGACAAAACCAAAAAGAAGAGACTAAAAGAATAATAAATTAAACACTGAAGTATATGAACCATGACAATATTGATGCAATGGAGATGGTATGAAGTACAAGAGCTCTCAGGTCTCAGATGGATAGGCCAGTAAAGAAAACACACAAATCTAACTTGATTACCATGGATCTTGGGGGAAAAAAGCAAGCTATAGTGGGATATAATCCCAAACTATTATTGGATGTTCGAGGAGGCTGGTAGAATAGTGTAACATATGCTATAGGATGTTTGGGGACTGCAGGAATGTGCAAAACTTCTGGGATGTTTAGGGGGAGGGACAAATGTGGGTAAAGGATTGGATCAAAGTCTATTGGTCAGGACCAACCATGGAAAATATGGAGGAAATGGGAATTAAAAGGAGTCAGCTGTGTGTAAACAGGCTTCAAATCAGGCCACCCCATACCTGATTACTGCCACCTGAATAATCATATTTTCCAGATGACCTGTACCTGTTACTTGTGTTGGTATATGGGATGAAGATGGGGAGGGACTCTTTATCAGAGAGCGTAGTAATAGGATGAGGGGTAATGGTTTTAAACTGAAGGAGGGCAGATTTAGATTAGATATAAGGAAGAAATTCTTTACTCTGAGGGTGGTGAGACAGTGGCACAGGTTGCCCAGAGAAGCTGTGGATGTCCCGTCTCTGGAGGGGTTCAAGGCCAGGCTGGATGGGGGTTTGAGCAACCTGGTCTATTGTGAGGTATCCCTGCTCATGGCAGGGGGATTGGAGCTAGGTGATCTTTAAGATCCCTTCCAACTCTAACTATTCTATGATTCTATGACTTGCCCATGAAGTCAAGCAGGACTAGTTATCAGGTAGGTGGAGACCAGTCTTAGGAAGCTCCCAAGACCAGAGCTGACAGCTGGAAAAGGGACAGAGTCTGGGCATGGATTCAGAAATGACTTACGATGTGCTCTACTTTCAAGACAGGAGCAATAGGGTCAGCTGTCTGTCTTGCCCATGTCTGTACAAGTGTCATAGGTGACTTATGTGGGTGACAATAAAGGCACCACGCCCTGTCTGTGTTTTTCGGTGTGGCTGGACATGTGTGTATTGCATGTCTTGGCATCTCCAGAGCACAGGCTCAGCCTTGCTTGTGTCCAAACTTGCAAACAGATGCAGTAGCACATAGACTGAGGTGGAAAAATCCCTTGGGTCTTAGAGGTCCTTGGATTTGCTTTCGCTTAACAACAGTACTAGGAAATAGAAGGAAGACTTTTTTTTTTACTGATACAAATTTCTGATAGAAAATTATGCAGCCTTTGAAAAGCAGTACCACGCATGCTATGTGTATTCCAGTAATCTTGCCTACATCTCTGATGAGACCTGGTGTTTTCACAGTGTGGTTGACTGTGGCATCTGCAACTTGTCTTTGTCCTATTAACAAGACACCTGAATGATACCACTTGCAGCCAGAGTCAATATTCAAGGTCTTGCAAGTTGCTTCTGTTTGCAAGAAAACACACTTCAATGACTGTTAAAACTAATGAAGCTTGCCTTTCTCAAGGCTTGTCTCCTATATTTCTTCCAAGACATTTCAAGCTTTCCACAGTTTCTTAAGAACCCATGTACTCCAATACCTCCAAAATTATCCTGGAGTCCAGCCCATCTAATATCTTCAGTCCTCACCTGGGCCCCATGCCAATACAGAGCTTCATTAATGTTGATTTGCTGCCTTGACCTTGCCAAATATGTATATATGTGTATATGGTTGATTTCTCACTATGTTTTACTCAATGGGGCCGTGAGACAATCTCCTATTCAACTGCTGATTTTCATGAAACTGGTAAAAATCAGTATCTTAATGAACTCTAGCTTTCTACTAAATTTATTTGAAAATGACGAAAGAGCTCAGAAATTACTGGGTTGAGGAGGAAAAGGAAACAAAAAGACAGACACACAGAAAATTACTTCTTTTTCTTTAAAAAAAAAATTAAACAGGGCAAAAAACCCCAGTGCTAATAGAGTCAGGTAGTTCTCTTACGTAACCCTATTCATAGACTAAAAATGTCCACAAAATTCTTCTTATGGAAACACATGATGTTTTTTTTTTCAGATTCCAGTATTGGTTTAGGCCTCTCTTCCCACAAAAATACAGACTCAAATATGCCCTCGTTAATTCTTTTACATGTATACAATTTCATAAACAAGTTTCTTCATAACTGTGAATTCACCTAGACTTGTCTTACCTGTAGGATGACATTATGGAAGTTTTCATCCCCCATTAGTATAATAAGGGATTGCTTTCTTTCTCCTCCAGAGTTAAGCAATTCATCCAGTCTACCCTGTTCATCCGCTGTAGTGTCCTTAGAATCACAGAATCATAGAATCATAGAATCATAGGGTTGGAAGGGACCTCTGGAGATCATCTAGTCCAACCCCCCTGCCAGAGCAGGGCCACCTTAGAGCAGGTTGCACAGGAATGCGTCCAGGCGGGTTTTGAATGTCTCCAGAGATGGAGACTCCACCACCTCTCTGGGCAGCCTGTTCCAGTGCTCTGCCACCCTCAAAGTAAAGAAGTTCCTCCTCATGTTGAGATAGAACTTCCTACACTCAAGTTTGTACCCATTACCTCTTGTCCT
>VYZM01003388.1:69120-97301 GCA_013398915.1 Dromas ardeola
TCCACGTGTGGCCTCACCAAGGCAGAGTAGAGGGGGAGGATGACCTCCCTCGACCTGCTGGCCACACTCTTCTTGATGCACCCCAGGATGCCATTGGCCTTCTTGGCCACGAGGGCACATTGCTGGCTCATGGTCATCCTGTTGTCCACCAGGACTCCCAGGTCTCTTTCCTTGTATGCACTGACCTTTGAGACATGAGCTGAAAGAAATTTCTGAGCAGAGGAAGGGAATGCTCTGTTTTCTATGCTATTCTTTCCCAAGCAGCATTGAAAGGTATTACTTAGGGACCTCACAAGTCAGAATACCTCACAATCCGTAGACATACACACTGTGTTGTTAATTCACAAACACTGTCAGGCAAGCTCACACACCAAATTAGTGATGCCATAATCTTTGCTACAAAAGCCAGATATTCCATTTTTGGTAGAACATCTTCTATCAGAAGTTAATGAGTTTGAACCTACTTTCTGAAATGTACTGATACAGTCACAGGAGGTGACATTATGGTGTTTTTAATTTGTATTTTAAGCAGACGGGAAAATGTTTACCTTCATATAAAAGAGGTCCTTCTTTTTGTTTATATACACACTGAGTGAAGTTTGAAAAGAGGCTCTAGAAGACAGTAATGTGCTTTGTTAAGGCTATTAGGAAGCAATATTGAGACAATCCCTTCTGGCTGTAAAACAAATGTTCCGGAAGAAGGCATGACTGCCTCAGTTCTCAGACACGCATGCAGATAAGACAGAAAGTTACCTTTCAAGCTTAACTGGAGACTCTAACCAGCCCAGTTATCTGCTGAAGGGACAACAAATGGAGAAAAAACAATGTGCAAGGTTTCTGGAGTACGATGATAAAAAGTTCCTAACACACGTGATCAAGGAGTTGATGAGGAGAGGTGCTCTACAAGACCTCACCTACTGCCAGGAAGAACTGGTTGGAAACCGAAGGCTGAGGCAGCAGTGGCTGCGGTGACCATGAGATGGTGGTGTTCTAGATCATGAGAGGAAGGAACAAGACAAATAGTAGGATCTTGGCCCTGGACTTCAGGAAAACAGATTTTGGACAATTCAGAGAACTGCTTCAAAGAATCCCATGGGATACAGTCCTGGAGAGAAGAAAGATCCAGGAGAGTTTGTTGATATTCAAGGATCCACTTCAAGCTCAAGAGCAGTCCATTCTGATGAGCAGGAGGTCAAGCAAAAGCAGCAGGAGGCCTTCATAAATAAACAAATTGCTTCTGGACTCAAGGGCTAAACTTGTGCATAAAAGGGAAGTTTACAAAAGATTGAAACAAGAGCAAGTGACAAAGGAGGAATATGGGAACACTGTTTGAGCATACAGGAATGTAGCTGGGAAAGCCAGAGCTCACCTGGAACTGAATCTGATTAGAGACATGAATGGCAACAAAAAGGACACGTATAGCAGCAGCAAAAGGGAGACTTGGGAAAATGTGGACCAGTTGCTGAATGGAATAAGGCACCTTATATGGAATGGAATGGAATGGAATGGAATGGAATAGAACAGAACAGAATAGAACAGAATAGAATAGAATAGAATAGAATAGAATAGAATAGAATAGAATAGAATAGAATAGAATAGAATATTCAGTTGTAAAGGACCTGCAACGATCATCTAGTCCAACTGCCTGACCACTTCAGGACTGACCAAAAGTTAAAACATGTAGTTAAGGGCATTGTCCAAATGCCTTTGAAACACTGACAGGCTTGGGGCACCAACCACCTCTCTAGGAAGCCTGTTCCAGGGTTTTACCACTCTCTTTGTAAAGAAATGCTTCCTCATGTCCAGTCTAAACCTCCCTTGGTGCAGGGAGGCTGCATTTAAATTAACAGGACACGTACCAGAGCCTGACACAATGCACCCAGAAGTGCTGAAAAAGCTGGCCAGTGCCATTGCAAAGCTACCTTTGACTGTCTTTGAAAGATCATGACAAATGGAGGAGATTCTTGAAGACTGGAAGAAAGAAAATACCACCCTGTCCCTCACCTCTGAAACTTTGTATGGGTCTGATCACATGGAGGTCACTCATTCATTCCTCTTTCACCCACACAGAAAACTGAGCCCCCTGTGAAAGAAGAGAGTACAGAGAATTTTAATGTTTTTGAGCCAAAAGTCAATGTCCGCACCCATGCAGTTACCTCCTGCCATTAATTGAGGCAGCTCTTAAAACTGCAATTTAGCTCTTTGTAGCTTCTTATAAAACATTTCCGATTTGAGTACTTTTTATTTCCTTTGATTTTCATATTGCCTTTATGCTTTATCTTACGCTTTCTTTTCAGTTAGAAGGGGAAAAGAGGAAAGATCACTCTAGTGCTCATTCCTAGGAACACTATTACCAATGTCAAAGGGATTTTGATGCACACAGCTGCAATAAAATCATTATATCCCTTCTCCATTGTCCACACTGCAGTTATTCAGTATGCAGAGAAACCCGACAAGAGGTAATGAGGTGACCTTCAAGGTCTTAATCTTCATTACCATAGAACAGTCCAGTTTTCACCCACACATACAGACACACAGCTTTGCATGGAGATATTTTCTTAAAAATGCACCCACTGCAGAAGAGAGGGGTGAGGGGTTGGGGGGTTTTGTTTTGTTTTGTTTTATTTTCTCTTAGAGATTTGCTTCCATCATAATTTCCTCTACAGAGGAACTCCAGAGTGACTAAACATACAGTGGAGCTAGCAGGTTGAGAAATACAACGCACACAAAAACGCATTTTGTTAAGAAATCAGTCTCTGCTCCTTTAGCTACTCAAAGGGACAGTATGATGGTCCCTGTATGACTGGACAATTCTTTATTGCAGCCACCAGAGCTACTTGGCTCATGGCAGAAGTTGCTCCAGTTAAAAAGTCAGTGGAAATATGGCTATAGAAAGTGTCTAACCACTGCCCTTCTTCCTCATGCAGACTGCAGCAAAGCCCATTTATCATCAAACAAAAAAGAAAAAAAAACAAAGAAAGACGACAGACATAAACAAGCAAACCTAAACACAGCCATACAATTTGGTCCTTAGGTAGAGAAATTGTATTAGTACTACATTACTATGCCATTGCATACATAATTCAAGTGTGAAATGCCTTTAAATGCAATTTAATTAACCATGCTATGGCTTAAGATTGCTTGGTACATAACAAAGGCAGGCAGCTTCAGAATTTCCATGTCCCAAGGTATTCCCTCTACCAAGCCTGAAACAATTCACTTGTCATAGAAAATCACATACCATATCGGATGCTAAATAGGTATTCAGAGGGATTATTACTCCAGATAGCATAAAGTCAAAAAGAGGTAAAGGGGGAATTCGCATCAGGGAATGAAATTTGTCATTTTTTGCAAAATATCTGTTATTGTTCAGAGAGCTTAGCATTTTGTTTGCTGCTTTTTTGTCCATCTTATCTTGTGTGAATCCTGCTAAATGAGTTTTGTTAAACGGCTTTTTATGCTGTCTCCAAAATCCCCCAAACAAAAACAAAGGCAAGCATTTGCCCTGAGAAACAAATAAGATGCCAAATAACTTTCAAAAAATTGACTTTTTAGTTCTCATTAGTGCTTTAACATAATATGTATATGTATGTATACATATATACAGACTCTTTTTTCTTTTTTATAGGTTAAGTCCTGACACATTTAGCAAGAATTTTATACAACGATATAGAGCCATTTTTAATAAAGTTTGAAGTTTTATTGACATGTATTCCAGTGTAATGTGCTTTCACTTTATGGGAAAATACCATCAGGTTTTTTTTCTTGGCAGGAAAATATCCCCAGAGATACAATGCCAACAAAAGCCCATGTGTTAAGTTTTCTTAAGAATTAAAAAAAATAAAATAAAATTGCTTAACGAAGAGAAAACCTATGACTAAGTATTGATAGTAAGGACTCACTATATAATAAAAAACAATAAAAAAATAAAAAAAGAAACAACAAACCAAACCAAACCAAACAACTGCTACATTTTCACCTTGTTAGTTTTAAAAATTTCCATTTTCCTGGTGACACTATGCTGTCACCTACTGGTTACAGAGTCACTTTTTAAAGTATAGTCACTTGAAGAAAAATAAGAAGCAATAGGGTTTGCTTTGGAAGATCTGGAACAACTTTTCAGCTAGTGAAAATTAATATAATTTTATTTAAAGTCAGTGGAATTTGGCTGGTTTACAGCAGCTGAGTGGCTAACGCTGGCTGCAAGAGAGAAGCTTTGGTTTACTCTATCACTGAAAGCCTTGGAGTGTGTCTCATCTTAAAATCCATCATGAAGTATAAGCTTTCATGTTAAAATGGCTCGCATGCACAGATTTTTCCTGCTGTGGATCACTACTGCTTTAATGCATGGAATAAAGCCCATCTTGGACTGTTTACTGAAGCCCTGTCTCTATTCATCAACAGCAGAGTTAAAGACTAAAATTTCTGCACGCTACTTTCACAGTTACCCCACTGTTTTACCAACCACTTTGGCCTTTCCTTTCTTTGTATTTGTCTGTCCTTTACTACGTAGGGTCATTCTGACTGGCAGTCACCTACCTATTTCAACCCTGACATTCAGCCAAGAGCTCTCCTTTGCTGCTTCAGCTCATGGGGTGATTTCATGCTTGTGCCATATGCTTTTCATTACCAGGCAGTCACACCTCATGTTCAGCGTGGTCCTGTGCTGATGGTCTGGACTCACTGCCGTCTGTGAAGAAGACTGTGAATCAACCAGTATAAACTCCTGTCGCTTCAGAGTTTGCATGTACATGGGACTCCCTGAGCAAGGCAAAGGGAAGGCGTTCAGCCAAAGCTCCAGACTGTGGTTGCACGAAAGAAAAACAAAAGTTGCATGGCCAATAATGGGTGAACACTTGCAGAGTTTGCAGCTACTCTGAGAAGTTGTGTATTTGCTGTATTTGATCCTGTTCAGCTGCTATACATTTTAACCCACCTCTCTGACAACCTGTCATTGCCAAAAAAACCCTAGAGGAGACCGATCCTAAAGTCACCTTGAAGAATTATAAGTGTCCATCCTCTTACCTTCTGGGATTTTGCCCCATCTCTTATTACTCCAGCCACTCTCTCCTCCGATTACTTGTTAATCAAAAAGGGATCTGCACTGGAATGTAGGAAACGGACATTCCTTTTTCTGTTCTTTTCATAAAAATACAGTTATCACTAGAGACTTTTTTATTCCATCCTGCACTTCTCTACCACAGTGTTTATCATCTTCTTGGCTTCCTGGCCATTTCTCCAGCAAGCTGGTTTCCAGTTGCCCCGTATGGATGGCAGTACCGCGCATGGAGAGTAGCTGAAGAAACAGTGTTTTCAACATAGCAGCAGGGCAAAAAGATGCAGTATTAGAATAGTTTATCCAGCTCTCAGATTCATTAACATGATGAGCTTTGAGCTAAAACAAGATACTAGGTATACCTGCCAAGTCACGCACACTTTCAAAAGAAAAATATTTAAAGCATTAAAATAATTTATCTCCCTTTGTGTTAGTAAAAAAATTCTATTTATTTTACAGCACACTTTATATTACTCCTAAGGTGTGATAAAAGAAAACTTAAGCCCCAAATAGAGCTATAATCTGCACAGAAATTGCATGGCAATGAATCTCGTTCATCAGCCAAATACCTGTGTTTCGCTACCTTTTTTTGCCATCTGGGGTATGATTTCCTGGTTTACAAATTTAAACAGAATCTGTCTCTGTCTTTGGGGACACACCTTAGGGTACCAATTCTTTATAGTAGTGGAAGCAATGTACACACAATTGTAACCATTTTTAGATAGAACATCAGTGCTTAAACATTGGCTGCATGTCCAGTCTCTGAAGGAAACAAAGGAACACAGCTTGTGGCTTCATGTATATCAGTTTACCCCACCTTTCGAGTGTGTACAATGGGTGGATATTCAGAAAAGAAGGAAGAGAAAAAATCTGGAAAGCAGAAAGTGACAAAAGTTCCTTGTGAGTCACTTTGCCCAGATAAATTAGAGATTTCTTGGGTGAGGAAGATGCTCTAATTTGTGTTTGTGTTGTAGCCCTATTTCATATTCTGGTTCATATCTTTCATTGCAACATGCTTACAAAAAGTAAAAAAAATAAAAAAAGGTGTCCAATCTGCTATTCCCCTTCCACAATCCACCCTTAAGACACATTTCTTTGCCAAAAAACTTTATAAAACGCATCCCCCAACTTTAAAATTGGGTTCTTCCATCTATCTGCCTTCTCTGTTTTTCAAGAGTAACAAGGAATCAGTCTACAAACATTTTGCAAAGAGAAAGGCTAAGAAAAGAGTTGATTTATGTGAGGAAGAAAAGCAACTTCTAACAGGAGATGTTTGCAAGGCTAAGATGTTTGATCAAGTCAAGATCTCTAGGGAGAGGTAATATCTTCTATAGCACCAATGGATGAAGTGGTCTGACCAAATGATTATACTTGTGGGTTTTCTTTACTTTTATTTCCATTTCTCTTCTTAAGCCAGCTACAATCCAGAGTCTGTCACAATTAATAGTAATGACAAAAAGTCAGGACCCTGAATATTAAAGGTTCAGGTTTTGATGTGGTTAAATATGTTGGGTGAGTTCAGAACAATTATTCCTGGTATGTTTAATGATCTTAGCTGATGACGTCTCAGAGCTTTTGAGAATTCAGCAAAGCTAGGAAAAGCACTGAAGTACAGGGAAAGGGTAAGCATGATCCCTAGCTTCAAAAAAGAGAAGAAAACAGGAAAAGCCAGAAAAAATGCAAAACTCACAGCTTACCTTCAAGTCACATTAAGTATCTGCACAAAGAGAATTTCCACTTTGTTTTGATGAGGTCTTGAATGGACGCCAAGGATTTGGCCCATGATATGACTTCAAGACAAATCAGAAAGCCCAGCTATGCAAATTCATTAGCAAGGTTCAATTGCGTTCCCAGGCTTATATCCTAAGGGATGGATATCTGGCTATATATACCTCAATAAAATAGCTAACCGATTTGTGAATTAGACCTGGGATGCTATTCTAATTCCACCCTTGACATCTACTTTTTTCTCTATGTTCTCTGCTTGGAGCTTTGCAAGAGAGGGACCTAGCAACTTATCTAGCAGTTCTTCACTTCTGCTCAGCAGGAGGCAAAGGTCTCTACATATCATCAATATCAATATCATCAATATCATATCATATCATATCATCAATCATATCATCAATGTCAACATCTGATATATGTCAGCTAATCTCAGAATGCCTTAAGAAACTCTGGTCTTTATTTTGATATAACAATATTTGTACCAGTTTTGTTGTGAATCCAGAAATGAACATCCTACCAAAGGAATAATAAAAACATTATTTCCATTTTCATTCCATCTCTTTTGTCTACACAATAAAAGAAAATTACATCAATCAGTCAATCAAATACTTTGTAACAGAAAAGGTACAGAGTTATTATTTTGTTAAAAATGCAATACAATTGCATTTACAGCACGGTAAAAATAGTTGAAAGGCAATAAATGATCATTTCATACACACAAATTCTACTAACCAAACCTGAGCTATAAATAATGGAATATGTGATAGAGTGACTTTGTCTTCCTCTGTCAGAGAACAACACTTAGCGTGAAGACTACCACAACTTACAGGGTTGTGCTGAATCTCAAGAAAAAATGGAAAACGCTCACCACATTGAATTTTGTGTAAATGTTTTATACGGATCAAGACTGACTTCAAGTTTCAAAACAAGCCCTACATCTTGGAAATACGTAGACCCATTCTTTCAATACAGGGTATCAATTTGAAATGCTTGCTTTGAACAACAAACCTTTTGTGTTTACATGTTTTACCAACATTTCTTTAAATGGAGTATCAATTTTCTGAACACAATGCCAGATTGCAGTGGTGGGTGGTTTTAGGGCATCTATTGCCCTGCTACATCATTTCTAATGGGGTTACATCAAACTCCCCTGATAAGGGACAAAAACCTGTTATTCCTGATTTTCAGCTGAAGATTTAAAGTGCCAAAAGGCAAAATGCTCGATCTAGCAAACCAGTCAGCAAATGCAAATTATTTTTTTTCAAGTGCCCTGTTCCTGGAGCAGAATCTGTGGAGTTTCAGTCACTCAGACCCCCTAAACTATGCATTAGAGATGTGAATTTCCTCATGACAGAGCTCACATCCCCCAGCATACTCAAGGTACTCAAAAAACTTGCCTAAAACCAACTTACTCATGGGCCAGCTAAAATCTGTAGCTATTCGGTAGGGAAAAGCTGAAAAAATGAATGAGTCCTAAATACCATTTTTCTGGAGCCATAATCTGATCAAGTTGTTAAACTTCATGGAAGAAGTACTGGATGAAGTACTACAGTCTCTTTTACTGAGGAACTCAAAACTAGATCACCTTAATGGGTACTTCTGGCTTTTATAGTCCATAAATCTGTTATATGAGAACAAAAATGTTTTAGCTCTCATCACCTGATAAAATACTAAAGTCCTTCTATTAGCTCAGAGACTTTGGACCAGGAGTTTTTGCGAGAGAAATGAAAGATGGATGGATTTTTACTGAGGTGATGACCAGATTTAAAACTAAAGAAATGTTTATGTTTGAGACAGGTAATGTGTATCAGCGTTTAGCCCTTAAAGTTTAAAGCTCAAAGTTCTGTGTATGAGGGATAGACAATAGCTATACTTTCATTTTGAATTTATGGCATACTGTGCTTTTGGGGAAAAAAAAATTGAGAGGAAGAAAAGTCAGCATTTGATCATTTCTAGATTATTTAAAAAGAAACTGATATGTAGTCATGAATCTTTAAGAAAGTGAAGAAATTTGCTATTGAAGAGCTGCAAAACTATTGTAATTAATGAGTCTGAAAGGCTTTAGTCTAGAGAACGAGGTATCTATGAAGAGGATTCTACTTCATGATTGTCAGAGGGCTGAAAAATGAAAATGCCATCAACACTGTATTGCTAGCTAAACAAAAAGCTCAGAAATATTGACTTACTGAGAGCAGATGACTGAGAGAAATTGTTGCCGCTTTGTTGGACTGCCCCAAACCCAAGACTTCTGATTCACAAAATGTATTGAGGTTTGAAATTTGAGAAGGCTTTCTTCACATTTACAAGGAAACAAGACTTTAGACAACAAAAAAGAGAGAGACAGGAAGGCCTCAGAATGGACCGTATTGAGCAGTATAACCCTAAGGTAGCATTTCTATACTGCCTGATCCAGAGCAGGACTTGGTCTTGGAAACATGCAAAATCCCATGTGAACTCTAGAACTGTGTATGTTTTAGTGCTGGATCTGTCTCTGTTTCTCTTCTTCCATGGGGCAGGTACTCCACTCTTGATTTCAGAATAGAAAAAGTTATCCCAACAAGCGCATGCTCACAAAGTGTCGAGTCCAACAAAACTCTTTTTTTTTTTTTTCCTGTGTGTGGGGGAATCTGAACAATCCCCTCTTGGAAAAATGGCTTGGATAACAAGAGGTGATATGATAAGACTGTGAGTGTACACAGCATATATGAATGTAGTATCTGAAACTGCCTGACATGGTGTTTTCCCCAAAACCGATAACACTGAGAGGAAATTAAAATAACAAAGTTTGCACAAATCAACCGCCAGCTATATTAAACCAGATTACCAAGAGACTCTCCAAGCAAAGAAGGAGACCACTTGAAAAGATATGTAAAAGAAGCATGAAAAATTGTAACTGTGAGGAGATACATTGGAGTATGAACAGTGTGTCAATCAAGCCAAGCTTGATACTTCCAGAAGGCATCCCATTGGCATCATGACTTCCACCCAAAGCCTGATGGAGCATCCTCCCTACCAGATGCTGTGAAGAACCTGCATCCTATTGATGGTCTGAAAGTGCAGGGACAACAAGTAGGGACCCACACCTGGGCTGGGAGGGTGTCAGTGCACGAGAGGAGCTTGCTTATCGGCAGGTAGAATAGCAAATTGTCAAAGCAGCACAGGTGCATGTGAAGCTGAAGGACCCATGACACCTACAGAAGGGGTGAGCAAGTGGGAGGTGTGCTTCCAATGTGTGCATGCAGCCTGTGCTTTTGGTGGGCTAATGTGCACATAACTCTGGGTGTGATTACAATTTATAAGGATCAGTTATAGAATGATGTTTTGACATTTGTAGGTGCTTATTAACATTTTGTAAGCATCTGATAATGTGGTTTTGCTGAAATTGATCCTGAATGTATAGTTCACTGATTGCCAGTTAATTACTTGCTGCTAATATATCGATGCAACACTTTGATCCTGATTTAATATGAACCACATGAGTTGGGCAGTTTTGACTGCATCAGCAATCTTCGAAGTGCACAGAGCAGTCAGTGCTGTGACATGACAGCCTTAACAATCTGCTTCCCCCACAGCTGCAGTTTTGATCTCTCCCGGGAGGTTAAACGTACTTATCTTTGTTGTTTAAAAATGACTGCTGGTTTACTTGCCTGTCTTAAGTCTTTTGGCATGCACCTTTCAGAAAAAAAAAAAGTATTTCAACCCTTCTTGAAAGGTGTAGCATCCTAAACCAGACCCGCTTTAGCCTTTTTCTTCCCTTCCAGTGGTGCAACAGAAAATAGGACACCTTGGGAAATTCAAACCACTGTACAAGTAGCGTGCAGTTTGCTATAACCTTACAAGAAGAGCTTGCCCACTGCAGCAGGTAATGTAACATGTATTTCTTCTCTTGAAATTATTCTTCACATAATTTCCACCATCTTCACATTCAGAACATGAATAAAGTTCCACTTCCAGCAACATTGAGACCAGTCAAGAGGAAACACGCTCATGTGGAGAGCTGCTGAGCACCTGCATCTCTTTCAAATGATCTGTGGGAACACAGTATTACGGGAAGAGAGGACTCTTCCTTAGGATATTAATTTAAGCTAGTCAAGTTCATTAAAAATATCGACTATAACTTTCCACCTGCTACAGATCAAAGGTGTAGCTCTTTTTAAAAAAAAATGATACTGGAGTCCCTGTGTCTGTTTAATTCTTTTGGCTTGGGCCCAACAGTTTTTCGAGCAACACACCATTTTTCTGTAAGCAAAATATAAAGAAGATGTAGATCTGTGCAGAGAGATATGGCAGCGTTCTGACAGCAGTTTTTATTCTCCTCACCAGATCTACTGTAGTCAGCACTTCTCATGGAAAAAAGCAGGCGGTCAAAGGGTTGATGCACAGAGAACTGACACTATTTGGTAAAGCCTCTGAATTAATAAAACCTTAATATTCTTCAATGAATCTAATGCTCTGATCGCAAAATTACTTCTAGTGTTCTTTTTTTGTTCAGTTGCTTCATTGCACATCATCATTGGTCTAATATCAAATCTCTGATTTATTAACAATTTAGCTGGGCTGCCCGGACTAGAACTAAAATATGAAATGAACATTTGCTTGCACTTATGAATCTCTGAGATTGGAGCTTTCCTTTACCATTCTCTTGTTTTTTTCCTGACTTAACAAACTTGAACTATTAAAGCAGCAAAAAAACTTTATGACCTGAACGGAACTGTCTGTGAAGAAGCCATGTGTCAAGGAATTGTGAAGAGAGTAGTGTATATGAGTCTCAGAACTGCTTCGTTAGCTTCTTACTTGAACCGATGACAGTTAACATACATAGAATATATCTAACAAGGCTAGATTAGAGAAAACAATTAAGCATGTGCCTGTCTTCTTTGTAAAAATTAAACAAAAGGCACTACAGAATGAGGGTTGAAAGATTTCTGTTGCCTACAGTTTGCAAACGTTTCAAATTTATCATGTAAGTAGTGTATGTGTTCATATTTCTTTTCATAGTTTTTATTATTGTGCCATTACTGTAATTATAAAAAAAACAAAAACCAGTAATTCCATGCATGTTCAACTTTATCTGTGTCCTACCTAAGGAATATTAACTTGGGGAAAAATATTAATGGATGCTCTGGAACTATGATCTGTTTTCGTATTTAGCATTAATACTTGACACATTATGGAAATATTAAGATTTAGGGAATCATAGCAGCTTTAATACAATGTACAAACTGTTCTGAAAAATTAAACTTTTTGTGTTAAGGTCATGCTGTACTCCTTGGAGCAGCTTCAGCTGCAAATTATTGAAAATAAATACATTATGCATCACAGGTTATGAAGATGAGCCCAGTTCCGGAGTCATATTCCCTGAAGAGACATCCATCCTATCCTTTCATGGATGGCCTTTTTTCATCCCAGATCCAGAGTTGCTGTGTAGTGAAGCATAGTAGATCTTGGTTGAAGTTCTCCTGTAATTGCACAACCTGCTGTTCCTTGGCACCCAATGTGTTTTTCAACGAGATGCTTGATGACAGTATAAATTGGATGTCACATCCGTAAGTCCAAAAGAAAGAGGTACAGGTGGCTAGTTTACACTCCCACCAGATCATTCTGCAATTTTAGGCTACTGGGGTAGTCCACCATGTTGTCTAGTAAATCAGATTATTTTTTTTTTATTACTAGCAAAAGGCCACACAATTTGTATTGACCTGACAATGCAGGTTCTCAGGACTTTCTGGGCTCGTTTTAGTCTTGACTGTGTTTAACTTGTTTTAGATGTGACAGCAATGGTTTAGCTGTCAGGTTCAGTCATGACTAGCCCTCAAGATGGAAGATGCAGGGACAGCCCACTGGAATCATCAAAATCCCCCCAACAAATAGCTTTGGTTGCAGGCACCTTGCTCAAACCCCATCCCACCTCCGGCTCCATCATCCTGGGGTCACCGTAAGGGTGTGAATAACACCACAGAAAAGGGGTGGGTACTAGGAAGGGTTTAATGTATAACTATTTTACTTGCAGAATTGAGGCTTTTCTTCTTTATTTTGGACTATGAATGGTAACATTATTATGGCTGGACTGTGAACAACTCTTTACTGGATTTGAATTAGACTGACAAATTAAACTAACAATAAACTCTTGGCTCCACATATATATGGTACATTCCCTTTTGCCACAATAAAATTTTTGAGTGTGGCAACTGATGGTGGTGGGGAGAGGCAAAAGGGGCTAAATCTGGTACATAGGGAATACCCTTTGAGCAACAGACCTGGGGGCTGCTAATGCTGGAGAAAACTTCTGTGCTGCTTTTTCTGTGTGTGCCCGAAGCATGTAGGTCCCTGCACCCTGTCCTGAGCAGCTTCATGATGATCAGTCAAGACCACTATGAACTGAATAGACCAGAGTTCAGAGGATGCAGAATTGGATTGGATCTTCTTTCTTGCCTGCATCAAGCTGTACCTTATAGCATCATGGGATGGTTCAGGTTGGAAGGGACCTTAAGGATCATCTAATTCCAACGCCCCTGCCATGGGCATATAACCTTCTGTTACACCTTCCGCAAAATGCATTGTAGAAGCTGTCCCTTCCTTGGCAGCAGCTCTCCTAAGAAAGTCAAGGAAAGGACAGCCTGAACTGGAACCATCAGGAGCTGCACTGGGTTCACTGGAGCTTGCAAGTGTTTCTAGATTTCATTATCTAACTGGTGCAAGTACCTACTAAAAAGAAGACAGAAGGAAGAAAGGATGAAAAGTAGTAAAGGGGATTAAACTCTACCAGAAAAATGAAGTTTTATTCCAGAGTAAAATAGCCACAACCTGGAATGTTTGCACTGCTGTTTCTCTATTTTAAACTGACACTTATTTTAATCTGTACTGAGTCCCATGTCATGACTAACTTTTTTTTTTTCTTAGTAAGCAGATTAGAAAGCTGCTTAGCAACAACGTGCACAGCTCTTATCTCTGTGCCTTAAGAAAGGAAAGTCAGTGATCTCAACTACCACAAAGCTATGAATTTGACCTCAGTAGCATGCAAGACAGTAGAATACTTTCTGAAGAGATAATGATTGCAGACAAGGTAATGACTGAGAAATAGGCTCGCCAAAAGAAGATTGTACAGACTTAATCGATATCATGGATAAATACCATATTTTTGAAATATATTTTGTATAATATTTTGACAAAGTGCCATAGATCTAGACTCTTTGAAAGCAGTTAACAGAAAAATCCATTTATTAAAACAGGACAAATTGGAACTCTTAGTCATACAAAGAGCTGATTGCAAAGAAGACTAAAAAAATGATGTTGAAATTGTAACCTTGGTAAAAAGGAGATTACCAGAGAAGCTTGTCAAAGCTCATTTTTTTCTGATGACATGGGTAAAAAATGCCAGAGTTACAATAAAATGTGCAGATGATGCCAAACTGTGTGTCAGTATTTTCTGTAAGGGAAAAAAATGGCAAATGCTAGAGAATGTATCAAAGTTTAAGGACAAGTTTGGCATGAGAACTCATTTAAGTAAATTTAAGCTGGATATGTAAGAGAGATTTATATTCAATGGAACATGAAACTGAGAAAGATCACCTCTTTCCACAGTGTACACAACCACCAAGCCTATCACACATCACACGTCAGAGGAGGGGGCAAAAAATAGCAATTGTATTTTAAGTTTTCAAAACTACAGCCCCAGCAATAATGCATCATTAGCACTAAGAATCAGACTCTGAAACTACCAACCAGCGATTAAACCACTTGGGTCATTAATAACCTAGAGAATGTAAGAGAAATTTCCCCATTGGGCTCTGATTAGGAAGCACTTGTGCTTGCATAGTTTAAATTAGGTTCATAATTTTGAACTAGCACAGTTGTAACATATTACACAATGGATTAAAATAAGCAGCATTGCTCCCTGTTATATTCTGGCATGTTTTCAAAGATTATTTTCTTTCCCTCCTCTTAAATATAAACACAACTCATATAAGAGAAAGAAAATATCTATGAGGATCATCACAATAACATAAAGATCTCTGAAAAAGAAAAGTATACAATATCATGAGATTCAGTGACCTACCTGGATTACCTCATGAGCATAAAGAGCGATGGAACCCCTCCCCTAACTCTGCAAGAACATTAGAAGCTCAATTTTATTACCTAGGTATATTAATTGCATATTACTGTGGCACACTTTGGTATGGGGAACATCCATTAGGCAGGCTGATGCATACAACCCAGGACCTAAAACTGAACTCTGCCCTGAAAGACTGGCACTTGTGGGTGAGATGGGATAGCCTAGAGAATCTCAAATAATATCAGATAACATTGTTTGGACAACTGGATCCATCCTTAGATGTCTATTACTCTGTCTGAGTTCTATCACAGTTCCTGGAAGACAGCCCTGTGTGTGACAACACTGTGCTGCTCCAAAAGTTGTGGGTAACAGAGTTCATCTACCCGCTTTATGAAACTGTCTGGTTACTTTTATTACTGTTTTCCTGGGTTTGTCTTGTTTATACAGACAATAACTTTCTCGGAGGTTTTCAAATAAAATAGTAGGTGACTAAATAAAATGAAATGTCTCTCAAAGGGCATATGTCAGGATATACGTTGTATGGGCAACTTTCATTGTGGTGTTCCCCAAGTTTTTTGTTCTTCATGTTGTATTCTTAATAATGATAAATATTGATTTATAGGCATTTTTTTCCTGGTTTTTCTTCACATTCTACTGCCCTTGCTTTGTCAGTCTTCTCTCCAATTTGGTTTCTCCTCTGGATTTTGGTCCGCACTCTCTTACTAGTTCCCAGTTCCAGTTTCCAATTTTTCTTTTCCTCTTCCCATTAATTTTTAATTTCTCTTCAAATATCTAATAATGTATTTATAACTCTGAGTTTTTCTGCTTTTATCGTCTGGCTAGACATAGTCAGATGGGACAACATCTCTACCCAGGTCCTACCCCTTCTTCATTCAAATGAAAGCTCCAGACAGCTAACGATAGATTAGGTCCCATAGTATCCTTCCTCTATCTTCTGTTTTTTTAATCCAGACTAAGCAATGCCCCAAGTGCCTAGACATGACATTTGGATTAATTTTCAGGGTATTAGCTGTAAAAATTTACCAGGTATCTCTGAAAATGATTTTAATCTGGTTTTATATTTAGTCAATTTTCCTCAGATTTTCTTGGATGCAACCAATTTCCTTTTATCCTGCCAGATTTAAAATACTTACACTAAAGCACTTAAAAGAAGAAAGGGGGGGGGGAGGGGGAGGGAAGAGAGAAATATTTGAAAATTTGTAATCCATTCTCCCCTAATCGTGTTTCTGTAAGCAGTCTGATTAATTTTTAAAAATAATATTAAATGGTTAATAATCATTGATCTTGGAAAGAAAAATGTCAGGCAATCTGAAAATGTGTCATGCTTCTAAACACATTTACTAACCAGCGTTGAAACAATGAGGTGTGGAAAAATTCCTGATGGGACTAAACAAACAAACAAACAAACAATGCCAAAATAATCTTGTTTCCATTTGCAGATAATTTATGGAGTGGGGGGAGAAGAAAGAAAAAAAGTATGAAAATCCATATATTCAGCACTCTCTGGATCATTCTAGCAACTTCAGATCCTTGGAAAAGAGTTAATATTTATCAGCTCTTCAGTTACTGCATTGGACTGTGCTCTGACTTCATATTTCTTGTGCTGCTCCTCTCATTTTCTCCTTAACCGGTCCCAATGAAATAACATGAAAGGCAAAAGGGTAATGACCCTTCATAGCTATTTCCTCTCTTTTTTATCTCAGAATACTTGGTTTATCATGATCTTTACACCCCTTCCTGTTGCTCAGCCATGTAAAGGGTACACAAAAAACCACACACTTGAATATGACCTCTGCTAGATAAAGGAGTAAACAAACACTTCTCCTCACACCCCTGCAGTATGTGATTCTGCACCACTTCCCTGATGATAAATTAGACTACAATGGACTTAGGGCAAGAGTTAACTGCAAGGTTTACATCTGAAATTCAAGATTTGAATTAGCATTTAAAAGATGCTCATATGAATTATCAAGTCTCTTAAATCTGCAGTCCTCAACCTGGCAATCTTGTAAGAAATGAATCACTGATAAAATTTCTTGCATTTCTGTTTTTAGTCACAGCTGGAAGCTTAACAAGAACAGCATCTCCTACCAAGTTATTTTCATGTGTTGTCCTGCCCAGAAACTGAAATAAAAAGAAAATAAAAAAAACAAAAACCAACTGCATTTCAGTATCAGCTTAAAAGCTTTGTTATAAAGACAATTCGAAAGCTGGACAAACTTTTGCGTTTTTTTTTGCTTGGATTTCATTTTCATTTACTTAAGCCAATAGAAACAAACTCTTAACACCATATAGGGGGAGGAGAACATTCCAGGGGCAACAAATCCAGGGAAATCTTACACAGGAATCTAGACTTCACGTTTCTCCAGTGCAGGTGATGCCACATGGCAACTCAAGCGAGGAGGCACTGGGGCATACAACAGAGATGTGGCAGCTCCTCCTCATATGAAAGTGCCTGGGGTAGGCACCCAGGAGAAAGTACCTTCCAGTAGCCCCTTTTGAGTGTATGTATCACTGCAGAACACCATCTTCAATGTAGAGCTCTGCTGTTATAATTCATGGACTCCCTCATGCAAGGTCTACCACAACATGCAGCAGGAAGGAAACTGCAGTGCATGCAAGTAAAAAGATACTATATATTTCTGTCCCTAGAGCATGCTGCACCCTCATAGCTTTGAGGAAAACTGCAAGTGACATCATCTCACACCTGTTTCCTCATTAAGGTATGAAAATTAGGAAACTAAACTGCAAACCTGAACATACAGAAATCTATGGGACCTGACGAGATGCGTCCCAAAGTCCTGAGGGAATTGGCTGATGCAGTTGCCGAGCCACTCACTCTCCATGACATTTGAAAAGTCACAGCAGTCAGGTGCAGTCTACAGTGACTGGAAGAAGGCAAACATTGCACCTATTTTTAAAAAGGGTAAAAAGGAGGACCCTGGGAACTACCTATCTGTCAGCCTCACCTCTGTGCCTGGGAAGATCATGGAACAGATCCTCTTAGAAGCTATGTTAAGGCATGTGGAGGACAGGGAAGTGATTCAAGACAGCTAGCAGGGCTTCACCAGGAGCAAGTCCTGCCTGACCAATCTAGTGGCCTTCTATGACGGAGTGACTACATCAACGGACAAGGGAAGAGCTACAGATATTGTCTATCTGGTCTTCTGCAAGGCCTTTGACATGGTCCCCCACAACATCCTTCTCTCTAAATTGGAGAGATATTTATTTGATGAATGGGCTGTTTGGTGGATGAGGAATTGCTTGGATGGTCACAAACAGAGGATAGTGGTCAATAGCTCAGTATCCAGATGGAGATCAGTGACAAATGGTGTCCCTCGTGGGTCTATATCGGCACCAGTACTCTTCAACATCTTCATCAACGACCTCAACAGTTGGATCAAGTGCATTCTCAGCAAGTTTGTGGATGACATCAAGCTGTGTGGTGTGGTTGACATGCCTGGGGGACAGGATACCATCCAGAGGGACTTGGACAGGATACCATCCAGAGGGACTTGGACAGGCTCAGGAAGTAGGCCTGTGTCAATCTCATAAGTTTGAACAAAGCCAAGTGCAGGGACCTGTATGTGGGTCAGGGCAACTCCCAGTATCACTACAGGCTGGGGGATGAAAGATAGAGAGTAGCCTTTCCAAGAAGGACGTTGGAGGTACTGGTGGACAAAAAGATGGACATGAGCTGGCAGCGTGTGCTCACAGCCCAGAAAGCCAACTACATCCTGGGCTGCATGAAAAGAAGTGTGACCAGAAGCTTGAGGGAGGTGATTCTGCCCCTCTGCTCCGCTCTGGTGAAGACCCCACCTGGAGTACTGCGTCCAGCTCTGGATCTCTCAGCACAGGAAAGACATGGACCTGTTAGAGTGGGTCCAGAGGAGGACCACAAAAATGATCAGAGGGCTGGAGCACCTCTGCTATGAGGACAGGCTGAGAGAGCTGGGGTTGTTCAGCCTTGAGAAGAGAAGGCTCCAGGGAGACCTAATTGCAGCCTTTCAATACTTAAAGGGGGCTTACAGGAAACATGGGGACAAACATTTTAGCAGGGCCTGTTGCAATAAGACAAGGGGTAATGGCTTTAGAATAAAAGAGGGTAGATTAGGCTAGAAAGAAAGAAGAAATTTTTTACACTCAGGGTGCTGAAACACTGGCTCAGGCTGCCCAGAGAGGTGGTAGATGCCCCATGCCTGGAAACATTCCAGGTCAGGTTGGACGGGGCTCTGAGTAACCTGATCTAGTTGAAGATGTCCCTGCTCATTACAGGGGAGGTTGAACTAGGTGACCTTTAAAGGTCCCTTCAAACCTAAACTATTCTATGATTTTATGAAATGTAGAACTCAAAGTCTTATCATCTTGTCAAATGGCTTTTTTTACCAAAATCATTCTCTGTCAGTAGTAGCCTTGTATAGCCATGTGTGTGTGCATTATATTCTATGTACGTATATTCAGTGTTCAGAGTAAACTTTTTTGTTTTCGCATAAGCATCAACAACTCAGAGGATCATTGTATAATCTAATTGCAAGATGTTATATAAGATGTGAGATGTATGCCTAGTACTTGAAAGGTGCTATAAAATATTATAAGCATAGTTATATAAATTATTTCTAAGGTACGAAGATCTAGTCAAAATAATTTTAGTGGGATCAGAGTTTCCATTTCCTTTAAGCATTTAGGAGAACTAATGGGAAAGTTGATCCTGATGGCAATGAGGATCTCACAGCTTTGAGGGAGATGAAGAGTGGAGATGGGGAATGGGGGAATGAAAGATTTATTTTTTTTTTCAATTTAACTACAATAGTAATGTGTAAAACTCTGAGAATTCTGTTTCTTTCCTTCAGAAAGCAATATTTGCAAATAAAGGTTTATGCTACTACCTATTGAACTCAGTTTATTTGAGTCAAGTTCTGCCCGTTATGTTACCTGAAATGCATTCTAGGTTAAAAAAAAAAAAAAAAAGTACATCCCCATAATCTATTTGCAATTCAAATGTGATACTTCCAACAAAACTGCAGTGCATCAACCGAGAACAAACAACTCATCAAACCCCATAAACATGGCATGATCCCAGTAATGAAAAATGAGCTTTGCAACAGCCTGTAATTAGCATGGGAATGACAGGCGCATTCTAAACCTTTCCGAACATATGGGTAATTATTGAAGAGCTATGACAGTAATGCATCAACAAGCCTATCTGTCTTACTGTGGTTCTACTTTCTGGCTGCCTTTCAGTGGATCTTAACGTGCCATTCAGTAGTTTGGTGGAAACCTCATCACCCAAGAGCAATGATAGGGTTCCACCCATAATGAGAAGGAAAATGAAAAAAACCATCACTTAAAAGTGATGCTTATCTGAGATTCTAGATAAGCACCCTAAAACATTTTCCATTTCCAACCTGCAATCTTTCCAACCTTATAATTTGCTGGTAGGAATTTTCAACTTTCTGCAATAACAGGTATTTGCCTATAATTCTATAATAAGAAAGTGGAGGAGGGTAAAGAAAGAAGACCTGTACAAAATAAGTCAAAGGAAGATGACTGTGGACTTCATCAAGAGCCTTACAGTTGTGAACCTATTGCCCCAGAAGCATTTAGATCCCCAGAAGATGAAAATTATTATTAATACTTTGTATTATGGTAGTATCTTGAGGCCTTCCCGTGGGGAAAGAAGAAACCTCACTGACAAGTACGTTGCCCAGAAAGATAAATAATAAACAGAGGAAGCCAGTTTGGAAGCTCTGAACGAACCAAACAAATAGCAGCTAAAAGAAAAGTACAGCCACTATCACTACCTATTTAGAAAAGGAAAACTGGAGTACAGGAGGAGGAATAGTCATTGATCTGTTTATTAATGGTTACATAAATAATCTTATCCTGCCATCAACACTCAAATTTTTGTTTATACTTAACAGCTAAGTAGGTTTTTTGCAATGGTATTGGAAAACAGAGATGAAACTGGATACTGGAACAAGAACCCTTAAGTCTAATTAATCAGGCTTTTCACCCTGAAACCTCTTTTCTATAACCAGTAAAGCTTGAAAATGGCTTGCAGCTTGACTTTCATTTTAAGTATATAGAAATGGGGGTGGGGACGGAGGGGGAGTGAAAAGAGAAGGAGAAAGGTTGGGGATAATATTCACCTTCACACTGAAACACTTCTCCTAGCCTAAGTTATATAGCAGAAGAAAAGACAGGAGTGAGCTAACATCAATCATCCTTATGGATCTTTACTTTTTATTCATTGTTCTATTGATCTCTTTCAGCATTATTTCATAGGTAGATTGCAATAAAAGTCATTTCTTATTATGTCTCCATTTTAACTCATAAAGCATACGATACAATAGTTTTTCAATGAAGGACAGGTTCCCTAAGGGAAAGAACAAAATCCTGGGTAAAAGCACAGATTTATTGATCTCTCCTTCAATAATAATGATTAAAATCTAACCAAGCACTATTGCCTTAATAAATTATTCAGCTCTCTTTCCCTTTTCCACATTCTAACTGGATGCACTCCAAAAACAGAAAAGTTCAATCACAAAATGCTGAAAATACTCTCCTCTTCATGCAGTGAGCCATGACAATGTTAAAAACATGCTAAAAAACAGCATCTTACAGACAAGAAATACTTTGGCCCAAAGCCCAGCTGGCCAGCAACTGGGGAAAGAAAACAACATATGTCATGGAAAGGAGGGGAAGAGATTTTGTCAGCTCTTTCCACTTTCTAGGCAAATTTAAGGGCACTGTTTTCCCTACTCAATCACGTTTTCTTTTGCAATGGAACAATGAGGACTGTCCCCATAACCATAACTCTCTCTTCTATATGAGAGTACATCCCTTGTGGGTTAAGATGGAGGATTATACTCATCTATCAAGTGTCTTCACTTCACCCCAAATCTCAGGAATATCTCATTGTCAAGGCATTTTCTGCCTAGGACTGCTCCTGGGATACCCAGCCCTGAAGCAGAGATTTCCAGAACAGGACATGCTGTTCACAGAAATAAAGCTGGCAAAGGATGCAATTTGTTAGTTAGCTTAAAATCTTGTCCCTTCGTTTTAATTTGTTAAAAATTCCGTGCTGATGTTTCATTCAAAGTTCCTGATAAGATTAATGTACATTGTACATTCACAAAGAATTAAATAAACACCACAGAAAGTAATCCTTTATACTCAGTATGTTTATACATACTAAGCATTTGAATATTTCCTCCTTTTTTGAATAAAAACTTGATGAAATAGTAGGAAGACCAGCAGAAAATAGATAATATTTCTAGACAGTGATGGTGCATTAAAAATAAATGTTTCATATAACCACTCTCAAATTAACCTCTATGCCACAGCTATAGTACATAATTATGTATCTGGATTGCTAGGGAAACACTTGTCTATCAAGATGACACTGGCTATGGATCAGAGTGGATAGAGGTGTCAGTCATCTAAAATAAGATTAATGATTTAAACTACAAAGATCTCACATTAACTTTCCAGAAAGGTCAAAAGAACCATATAAGCAACCATTTTCTCTCGTGATGATAATTCATATAGTTTTCAATCAAGGACAATGTTTAAAAGCATGCATGCTTAGTTTGATATAACCTGATAATGTTTTTGTTTTTTTTTTTAATAAAAGCAGTATTCTTTGAAAGAAGTTACCTAGCTTTATGGAAAGAATTACCTGCGATATTTGATAGATTAACCAGGTGAGATGATATTTACACAAACTACTATAAGAAAAGTTTGCTCTTAGTGGATTTGGTCTATTAGGTTTGTGTGGCAAGGATTTGGTAGCTGGGAGGGCTACAGGGGTGGCTTCTGTGAGAAGGTGCTAGAAGCTTCATCCATGTCCAATACAGCCAATGCCAAACAGCTCCAAGACAGACCCATCACTGGACAAGGCCAAGCCCATCAACGAGGGTGGTAGCGCCTCTGGGATAACATAGTTAAGAAGGGGCAAACTTGCTGTGCAACCGCAGTTGCAGCTGGAGGGAGGAGTGGGAACACGTGAGAGCAACAGCTCTGCAGACACCAAGGTCAGTGAAGAAGGAGGGGAGGAGGTGCTCCAGGGGCCAGAACAGAGATTCCCCTGCAGACCATGGTGAAGCCCATGGTGAGGCATCCTGTCCCCCTGCAGCCCATGGAGGTCCACGGTGGAGCAGAGATCCACCTGCAACCCATGGAGGACCCCACACCTGAGCAGGTGGATGCCTGAAGGAGGCTGTGACCCCATGGAGAACCTGCACTAGAACAGGCTCCTGGCAGGACCTGTGGCCCCATGGGGAGAGGAGCCCATGCTGGAGCAGGTTTGCTGGCAGGACTTGTGACCCCGTGGGAGATCCACACTGGAGCAGTCTGTTCCTGAAGGACTGCAAGCTACAGAAGGGACCCATACTGGAGCAGTTCATGAAAAAGTGGAAGGATCCACATTGGAGAAGTTTGTGGAGAACTGTCTCCTGTGGGAGGGACCTCACACTGGACCAGGGAAGAGTGTGAGGACTCCTCCACATGAGGAGGAAGAAGCAGCAGAGACAACGTGTGATGAACTGACCACAACTCCCATTCCCCATCCCCCTGCGCTCCTTGACGGGAGGAGGTGGAGAAATCGGGAGTGAAGTTGAGCCCGGGAAGAAGGGAGGGGTGAGGGGAGGTGTTTTAAGATTTAAGGCTTTTTTCATTTATCATTATCCTACTCTGTTTTGATTGGTAATAAATAAACTAATTTCCTCCAGTCAAGTCTGTTTTACCCATCATGAGTTGCTAAGTGATCTCTTTGTCCTTATCTTGACCCACGAGGCTTTCGTTGTATTTTCTCTTCCCTGTCCAGCTGAGGAGGGGAGCAATGGAGTGGCTTTGGTGGGCACCTGGCATCCAGCCAGGGTCAACCCACCACATTTGGAAACTATTTTTTTTGTGAGATTTGAAATCAGTGTTATCAAATGCAAGACTAGTTCCACACTTCAAGCACCAAACAAGTCCACAAACAGAATCTACCTTTTTGTTGTTTAAAAATAATCAGAACCGACCCCTTCGAGTCTGACCTAAAATAAATTCAAATTCATCTTAAAACAAGAATGCATTCAGTTTTAAATTCCTTCTTTTGAAACAGCCTCAGCACCTTCATGATATTCAAATCAGCACATCATAAATAACCGTTCCCTCCCAAAACCAAATTGTATTCGTGTTTTATGATCTGTTGTGATGGGGTGCAAAAATAGCTTCACTTGAAAAAATAAGCACCAAGTATGCTCCAGGTATATGAATTTCACAATAGGTAATGTAATAAAGCATTTAAATTTCATTTCATATACACAGTGCTTTACAGTGCGAACATGTGCTCCAAGTGCAACTTTTACTGACCTTTAGGTCTGTCAGAATTGAATCTTTATACAGATGCTTCTAAAACACCACAAGTGGCCACAAAAGATGAGGCCAGCTCTAATTCAGTATAGCATATTCTCTTTTCGCTGGGGACGGATACTAAATGACCAAACCAAACAGCCTACATGCATACTATTCATTTACCCAAACACCTTCAGTTAGCCCCATATAAATGGCACGTCTCATTGAAATAAAATGTGCTACAACCAATACCAAGGTGCTCTCCATCTTCACTTCTGGTGGGGACTGCCAGGGAGAAGCAATTACTTTCTACATTTATAATGATAAAAACTGGCAATAAATATATATATATGTATAAAATATATATATAAAATTTCTTAGCATATTAGCTGTTTTCTGCAGATCCAAACCCCTTTGAATTTGCAGATGTTTTCCTATATTCCAACCAGGAGTGAGTGTCTTTGCAATGCTATTGTTACTGGTTTTTTGTAACAGTCTCTCATACTCAGAGTAGGAGGAAGAAAGTCTGATTGTCAGACGCTATAGAATTCCTAATTAATCAGTGGGTGCATTATATGTATCATCTATTTAAAGACATATAAAATGCTTGCCTCTCCTGGAGCAAACGACAGCTTCAATATATAATCCAAATAATTAGATGCATTAAAGAGTCAGGATCCATTTTTGCAGTGGCGAAGGTAGAAAAAAATCCTGTTTATAACATAAAATTATTTTCATTTATGAATAGGAATATATGGTACAGTGGCCTGTGATAGCAGAGAACTGAATTTGTTGACTTGTCAGTTTTCTTCTCTAAAAACAGCAGCTGTTATTGGTTCCAGTACACAACCTGTTGTGTGTTGCATATTTTTGCTGCAACTTAAAAAAGATTATTTATTATGAATCATGGGATATTTGAAATTTCACAAGCCCTGAATCAGTTAGACTGACACTCCACATTTTATTTAGAAAAGAATACCAACACATCCACATCCAGTTAAAAGTAACACTTAAATGAAGACTTTCCAGTCATCATTCATGACAAAGCTGTTGTGCAAATCCTCTGTTGTGAAGATAGTAACATTACAAAGCTGACTACTTCTACACGTAGTTTTATGTCTGTTATTCAATATTACCTCATCCCCCAGGATGTTCTTTCAAAGCCACCTCTAAAATGCATAAAACTGCATCTTAGATACTCTGAACACTGAAATACAAAACACAGCCATGGAGAGATACTGGCTGGGGGATTCCTCAGCGAGAGTGTGTAATTATCCAGAGTGAAAAGCAGGATAGGAAGATATCGACAGACCAGCACTATTGAATTTAGGACTAACTGGGCAGGCAATGCTATTGACTCTCAATAAAGTTTTCACTCCGGGCAAGATTTAATTTGTGAGAAAACCAATCTTAATGTAAAGGCATATGATTTAATTTTTTGCCCAACCGAAAACCTCAAGGAAGAAGAAATAAAGTGAACATCCTAAGCTTCATTGAAGGAGCACGGATTCAATGTTTGAGTCACTATCTGTTACTCTTTCGCTCTCTCAAGCACACACCTTCTCAGTATATGTGTCTTTCTGCACAACAGTTAGGCCATAGAATTGCAAATGGGACTCTGATTTCTACATACAATCTGGCATCTCACAGTAAATATTTTGTATTTTGCACATATTTGTTTCTAAGAGAAAGGATTTAATAAACCAGTATTTTAGAACTGAAATATGTATCATGTTCTAGCACATTTTACCCGTAAAATCCAAATGCTTTTTAAGAGGAGACGTGGGTTTTCCCATACCGGAAAAGAGAACAAATCAAAGCAAAGTTCTTTGTCCTGATTAATCCTCTAGGTTTGCAATGTGCTAGGAATGGAGAACAGATCTTGCAACACAGCCCAGCCCAATCCAGTCACCTACAGTCATCTCTGCCTCCCAGAATGAAAGATCCAAGCTTCAGAAGAGTGTTTCGTGTTTCCCTTAAAGCCACACAGCATTTTGCACCAAAAAAAATCACACTTGACAATGCTGAAAACATTTGAAATTACAGATTTGCGCATAGCATATGGTAATACAAGGTATTTGGAAAACTGAGTGGTTGATATATGCAATTTTTAGACAAATAGAAAATCCTGAAGTTTGTGTGATGTTGGTGTGTACTGCCTAAGAGGAGAGGGACAAGAAGCCATTATTATCAGAGCACACTGTTCCTCTAGATCTTGAACAGGAAGACGTTAGTGCCCAAATGCTGAGTGGAGGCACACCTAGACAAAGAAAGGATGCCAAAGAAGGGGTAGAGTCCAAATTGCCATCTTTGTGTTATAATTAGCTATAAAAAGCAGAAGACATCTCTGAAGCAGCAAGTTAGCTTCTATGGATCCTGTCCTCAGACACCCCATTTTCTTAACACTGTAGAGAATTTGGGCTACCTTGGAGACAAATGTCTTTCTAGGACGCAACAAGACTTCAGTGCCTAGGTCTCTTTGTAAATCTGGGATGGCTCAATGTTACACAAGAAAGTTGAGGAAAGGCAAAGCCTTGAAACAAATGATGAAGAATCATCATTTCAATAGGTAGCTATGTATTGTCAACTTGTTGGACCAGTTCTTCTTTGCACAGATTATTTTTAAAGATGGTCAATAGTCAATAAAGTTCCACAGTCAACTGTTTTAGAATATTTAATCTGATTTTCACCTTATTACAATTAGGAAAGGAGAACTGAAAGGTTATTAAGAATTGTTTTGGAAATTTCAGTGATTTATAAACTACTATTGTAAGGAAACTGGATATATTATGAATATCTAGGTTGATTCCTACTCAGAATAAAGCCTTATTTAATGTCCAGGAAAATTCAGCTTGAGACTTGGAACTCTTGTAAACTGTTAATTCAAAATTTGTTTATTCACAAAGACGTGCTGTATACACATGAATGCCTACCAGAAAAAAGGTCTAATTCCCAAAACGGAAAACAATTTCATAGTAAAAAAATGCTTACATTTGAAAAGCATGATGAAAAAGATACCTTGCAATGATTCAATATAGTAGGTTTACAAGACAGCAGCATGTCTTATGTTTTTTCCTGCTTTTCTTTTGTTTTATTTAACTGAAGTAGAACTTTATGGAATTCAATTCAATAGATGCACAGAGAACAATGATGATATACATACAACCTCATGCTCCAAAGACTTGCCTACTCCTAGCTGTCTCATTCTAAGAAATGGCTGTCTAGGATTGCAAGGAACCAAAGCAGTTCAGTGCAGAAATTTAATTCTGCAGTTGACTAGATTTGTAAAATAAGATCTAGAAGATTTGATTGGGGCGTTCAAGATGACACAGAGAAGAATTAAAAGAGATCACCTTATCCATTTTTTACAGTCTAGTAAACAAGATAATTTGGTATTATTATTCACCGTAGTGGTAAATTTACAGTAAATAAGAGGAAATATTTATTGATATACTGAGAATTTGGTCACTTTGGGGACTTTGCCATTCAGACTGGTCAGAAACAAATGCTGCATGTGGATTGAAAATGTGGGTAACTGAAGAGCTGTGAGCAAGATTTTTATATTTTGTACATTCACTACAGGAAACGTCAGTTGCAGACTTACTCTTAAGGGATTCAGGAAGAGTGTCTTCTTTCATGAATACTCCTACTCCTTTCTTCTGCTGCCTTGTATTCCTAAATGAGTCTTCACAGATAGATATGAGCCAACCGCCACTGCCAAAAGCTGATATCCGAGTTGCAGTCATTTATAATGACATGATTCAGGTCGAGCTAGATGTAGTACTGAATGACTGAGCTAAACGCAGCTGATTTGGAAACTTCTAAAACATATTCTTCTGCCCTTGAGGTTCCATATACAACAGATTCGAACCACTTCAGGTTTGTTTGCACATTATAAGGCAGATAAGCCTCTGATAAGGTGTTAAAAGTGTGCCTCATGCATCCCTTTCCATGCCAGAGTCTCTGCTATTTTTTTTTTTTTTT
>VYZM01003388.1:101570-114501 GCA_013398915.1 Dromas ardeola
CTGACACTTCCATTCTCCCCTCCAAATTTTCCTTTTTTTTTTTTTTTTTTTTTCACATGATCACATAAATAGTACTATTCACAGGAGTTCAGTTAAATAAACAAAACGCTCACAGCAGTGAAGCCTAAAACAGTTTTCATTGAGGATGCTGTTACAGGGTCCCATAACACCTGATGTATAGTAACAGTTTTGTAATGATTTGAGAGCTATTCTCTGTTCTGCTATTGACCCTTGAAAATTATTCTAGCGCCTCGAAATCTGCAGCTCCACACCATGTGTAGGTTTAATGTTGTTCATTCTTGGCCAAAACCATGAATGTCCCCCTCATTACAAGTCTTTCTCTTCTATTTCTTTCCTATTTGCACCACTGCTGTCTTTTTGGTTTTTCTTTCTGATTTTACCACCTTCTTGTGGCCTTTAAATTTAATGGGTCTGATTGCAATAAGAAAACTTGATGCATAAGTATGTCAAAAGAGCTAATCACTGCCTTGGCACAGAAGCCTATTGGCCTATCTATCTACCAATCTGGAATGATAGGACTGCATTTTCTGTAGCCATGCAATTTCATTGCTGTGTTCTTTAATAGCTAGCTATACAGTATCATAAAAATCGAGTCTAATGAATTTCAGTGAAATGCATTATAATGGGGACAATAATCATATGAACTCTAATTACATGCTAGGTAGTATTTATTTGATTTTTTACAGCAAGTAAACAGGAAAAAAGACTTACAGAAGCCAGAAAAATGTAAAGGAGATTTTAATGTCTCATCAATTACATAGAGATAAAATATAAACTCCCCTTCATACAGAAAAATTCTGAACATAACAGACATCATTCTGTCATCCCATTCTATCTGCAGTAATTGTTGTTAGAATGCTTTTTCACCATCATATCTTAGATTATGCCAAATTTTTAGGAGGCAGATAGAATTGGTGCTTATGTTAAACTCAAAGTATTGGAAAGCCCTATTGTATTTCTCACTCCCACAACTACAGAAAGCATTGATTCTACAGGCTTTTGTTCATGTAAGTGTGCAGAACACCTTTATCATGACCAAATATTGGACTAAGATCTCCAAGACAGAAAGCAGGAGCCTTTTAAATTTGACTGAGGTAATAAATGCCCAGGCTCACAGAAAGAGAGCCAAAACAATGCCAAAACCTCCAGCAATTACTGTCTACTGCCTTGTGGAATCCACTGGCAGGTTGGATGAACCAACTCAAAATGCTTGGGAGGTGACAGTCTCCCTGATATGCTCTGTCATCTCTGGATTCGCAATCATCAAGTTTCCCCTGGAGACTGGAATAGAAACTGGTCCTTCCTTACAGATCATACCTGGAAGATAGGAAGGTTTTTCCTGAACTGGTCGCAGAGGTTGCATATCTAATATATGTCTATTAGCTAGATTATTCTAAAATACTTCCTGCCATAGCCAGCCTCTACAGGTTTTGGGGTTTTTTTTTGGTTTGGAAGAAGTAAATATCCCATGAGATACAGAAAAATCATAGAAACATAGAATTGCCTGGGTTGGAAAGGATCTTTCAGATCATCTAGTCCAACCATCAACCTAACTCTGACAAAAACCACCACTAAACCATATCTCTAAGGAAATATTGGATATTTGTAGTTTTATATTAAGTATTTACCAATCCTGAACTGATCTTTAGATCTCTTCTTTCCTATATGTTTTAACTAAAAAGCTATAGAATTAGCTACACTGCCACTTTTTCTCTTTTCATCGATGTGAATATTTACTGCTTATCCCAGGCAATGTTTTCATTTAGAGGGAAAAAGCAGTCCACATATCAGAATACTGATTAAAGCATTTACCTGGCTGATGGCAGATACGAACACGAATATCTCAGGTGGAACTAAGAACTGGTTCTCCAGTGTCTCAGGTGAATTATCAATCTCTAGGACACTGGATGATGGATATGAGAAAGGCTCTGCTTGTGATTTACCAAGGTTCAATCCAGAAGATGCACTATGATACCAGGTGGCTTGCGTCCTCCAGCTACAATGGCTGAAGAAACATCTACTGTATTAATGTCCAGAGGTCACCAACTAGACTTCTCTGGTGTAAGCATTAGACATCTCAAAACAGACCCATAAATAGCCAAGGAGACTGACTGGAAAGATATATCTCCCTGGAGACACTACCTGCTTCTAGTTTTAGAGATGGGAGAGGGAGAGGACCAAAATTCTGGCTTTGTTATCCATGGGTACAGGTAGGTAAGATGCTGCTATTTTTCATCTTGGGGAGCTAACAAACTTCAGTTATGTAGCTAATAGCAGAGCAGCAGCACCAAGGCAGAAGGATACACCTTGGCTGGACAAGATGCTAAGTTTGGCACAGGTCAGCCAAGTAAAGTTCTGAGGTCTGTGACCATGAAGCAGAGACCATGTGACCATGCTCAACTGATGTTTCCTGCCTTAACTATATATAAAACTATATATTAAACTGTATGTTAAACTGTATGAACACATGGCTATATAAAGAGTTCCAACAATTTTCATGGAGATGCTCGCATCAGTAAGAATGAAAGCTCTGAACTGATTTTCAAACCCATTCCCTATCTTCCCCAAAACATCTTGAATTAAAATTACAAAAGACTGGACACCTGTTCACCCTGAAATGTAGATCACAGCTATCAAATTTAATGGGAAGATTCCTATTGATTTCAAAAACTCATTTGAGACTTCAAGGTTCTTTGAGCCGTTCTACCTCTAATATATTCATAACAGTAACTTCAAAAGAGTCTTGCTCATGATTATCAATTTTTCTTGAAGAAAAAACAAAAGCCTGCAGGAACTACAAGATAAACTTTCTTGGAGCTGATATTATCATTGATTTGAATCAGACGAAAGAGGCATTTACATTTCTCTCTTACTGATATGTTCTATTCACTTAAAAAAGGAAAAATTTCGGTTTACTTAAAAAAAAAATAGAAAAGAGAGAAAGAATTACTAATGTTAATTGTCAAAACTTTGATGCTAGGCTTATTATATCACAGTTTCCTTAATAATTTGAATTAGAGGAGGGACAGCAGTAAGTATGCCTTCTAACTCTAATGACAAATAATAATACGCTTCCTCTTTGCTCAATTAATATGAATAAGCATTTAAAGGATTACTAAAGTGTCTTTTTGAAATCATTACCCTGATTAGCATACCATTAGTTCACACACAACTTGAAAAATAAAATAAGCATAAATGCTTGGTCAAAAGAAAAGCCTGCATTTATGCATAATAATGAAATAAATAATCGACAGCTGTAGCGGTCGGGTTTATTTGCTAAATGCATAGATTATAAAGCTCACATGACCTTAGCTACTTTGTCTTCAATAGTCTTGTAGTCTTCTGTCATGCAAGAATTTTCATTCCAAAAATCATTATGCATATCAGGAATGAAATTTTACAGTTTTTAAGCCTGCAGATTTGTTTGGGTGAAAAATCTTGGAGATTGTGATGGTCTTCCTGTTACATGAGGTGGACAATACTTTGTGTAATGAGGCACTAATCTCCAGTCGAAAGCTACATGTACTGTTATAATAGAGGTCAAAGATAGTTTGTTTTGTGTAAAAGCAAATTTCAGTAGTAAAATATGTGCTAGAAAGAAGATGAAATATGTGGAGATAATATCATCAAATGTAGCCCGGTTGGTCGCAAAGATGTGGCCAAGTTGTTTTCCCTTCTTCATAAAACTGAAAATCGCTCACGTGATTTGTTTACTACCTTTTCCAGAAGTAAGTGCCTGCTTTTCAGTAATGTATGATTTATTGCGCATTTAAATAGACAAACTCTATGAACCGCTAGAGATTTTTTGAGGGTCTGTTGAACAGAGCATGGCTGTTAAACAATGTTTTGAATAGGAACTTGGATTTATTTCTTTGAAATACACCTTTTGCTCTTGGTGAAATTTGAAACCTATTTTTCTCCTCCTGACTGACTAATTGTCCTTTTCTAACAAATCAACTTAATAATAGGCTCAGCTGTTTGTCAAATGAAGAATGTAGTTCAACAAAGTCTCTTACATGGTTCCTAACTTGGAACATGTGAATAATAAGAGTCTTAAGGATTGTTTTATGAGAAAATAAATTGGGTGGGTAAGAATGAGACCATGAAATTTTGTGTGAAAGCAGAGGAGCTTCAATTTTATCTCTCAGAGGAAATAAACTGCATGTGCCTAATATATAAACAGGGTCAGTCTCATGTTTTCTTTTGATGAAACTAGAGGAAGTAATGACAGAGAAACAGTCAAATATGTCCTTCACATTGTTTTTGATGAATTATGAAAGTATGGATGTGCTAAAATGCTAATCCTGTTCTCAGAATCTTTGCTTCCAGTTATGACTTATTTCACGGAACCACATGAGTTTGGAGAGATCCCCAGAGGTCATTTAATTCAACTTCATGACCAAAGTAAGTCTATTTAGGGCAAGTTGATCAGGACCTTATCCACTCTAATTCAGGATATCTTCAAGGAAGGAGATGCCATAGCCTTAGTCATATGAGCTAATATTTTGGAGTCTGAAGGGTAGGATTCACTTTATCTCACATACATGTGAGCTAGTTAATGGGAATCTATAATTAGTACAAAGGATTAATAACTCTAGCATTTTATTCTTCTTATTTTAAGAAAAAAAAATCTGCAGTAAATCAGATGAATCATTTTCTGCATTTTCCCCCTCTTCACTCACCATAAAGCCATCCCAGGTTACTGGTTCAGGTGGAGTGGATATACAGTAAAAATCTAAAGTCAGGTCAGATGAGTCTTATGCAAATAGAAGTAAATAAAAATTGTTATGTCTAGATTTTCCTTGGAATGCAAAAGTATAGTTTTAAGAAAAATCACCTTGCTGAAATTACTGTCAATTACTAAATCTGGAAGAAACTTTTCCACTGATACACTAATAAAAGCAGTATGGTAATTTCCAGACTTACTCCAGCTGCTTTAAAGAATGCAAAGCTGACAATGATACTGTGTTGTCTCTAGGGCAACAATGAAATTTGATGCTGAATTAATCACAGAAACTCATACGAAATAATCCTGGAGGAGATCCAGTCATGTTTGTCCATCTAACTGCTGCATGTTTCACCTTCGTTAACCGATTTCTGAGTGCCCTGGCTGCTGTAGTTGAGACACATGTTGACCACTTGGGTTTCCACCACTTTCCTTAGGAAATACCATTGGGAAGATTTTCTTTTAAGCAAAGGTCCCCTCTCTTTTGTTCCAATTACAGCCCTCATACAAAAATATCTTTTTTTTTGCTTATTATTCATAAATGACAAAATAATATGTGGTAAGGTGATGGTAAAAATAATGGTAAATATCCTCCTCCTGAGGCTGATACATCTTCCTTCACAGTTAATGATGAAACTCCCATTGACCTCCATCATCAAAATTAAATATTTAGTCATAAATTAGCCTTTTAATTATTCCTCATTATTCATTCGTTTCAGCCTCTTAATCACAAACTGTTTCCAGCCCCTTCCGTGAACAGCTGCTAACTTGATTAAGGGTTTTTTTGTTGTTGTTTGGTTCCCCCACTGGTTATTGACAGGAACAGTCTATACACTGTGTTTCAGATGCAAAGTACTACCCCAAGAAACTCAAAGAAATCTTATCAAGGACATGACACCTCTGTATACACAGCTCTCAATCATGTTTTCTGTAGTGACACACTACAAGCTACTGCTCAATCTAATTTACTGCTGATGCCTTTTGGTCTCCCTTGGCAGTACTGTGGCATCTAGATTTCTTTTTGTCTCTTATGTACCTTACGGTATTTTTGACACACCTATTATTACCTGTTTTTCCAAACTAAAGACACCAATTTAAGAAAAGCTAAGGAATTGTATACCTGAGCACAGATCTCGCCTCTCAGCATGAACTTCAAGCAAATGCCACCACACCATTCACATGTACCGATTAAAGTTTAATAAAATTTGTCATGATTCAGCCTTTCAGGCTGTATTTAGGGCTGGGCTAAATTGCATTTAGCATTCTGTCATGTGTTTGCAAGGAAGGCAAATACCCAGTTTATTATTTGCATTCACTTATTTTTTGCCATGGTGTTAGTACATTGTCTGCCCAGGGTTCAGGTGCTTTAAGTTAGAAATACAATCCAGAATTATACTTGGAGGCTTAGGACCCTGCTTAAGCTCTTTTTTTCCTCAGTAGCACACATTCTGTTTTTCATGGTCTGACAGCATTTTTTAATTCATGTCATATTTTATTTTATTAGCCTGTTGGAAAATAAGTCAATCGTAATTTACTGGAATTTTCCCCTTTCCATTTTTAATTGGTTGCCAAATGTCCTTCCCATCCCATTCTTCAAAATGTCAATGAATGTTTCCTTATAACAGTAAAAATGGGACTGTTCTCATATTAAGAAATTTTGTCCCAAACATAAGGACTCATGTTCCCTGAAATGGCAGTACCTTATCCATAACAGTGAATCTACACAACAGGTTAGTGCAGCAAGTTAAGAATATCATATCTAATTGAAACCACAGGTGAAATTTAGATCAGCAAAATGTAATTATATGAACTGAAGCTCTTCCAGGACACCTGGGTTATCTCCTGCTCTTACAGAGGCTGGCATGGGATCATTAGTGACCACATGCAGTCAGAACCTCATTTTCCATCTCATCTGAAAGACATCACCTCCAGCAGTACAATAGCCAACACACATGCTGGGACACAAATTGAGAGACAGTCTATTAACAGAAATGTTGACAGCACCTCTCATAGCACCTTGCTGTTTGTTGGGTGCCTCTTCCAGCATGACCCCGATTATGTGGCTGCAGGTAAATAATTTATGTTCTGTGTTGGATTTCTTGGCCTGTTCCTGCAGCAGCTTCTGACTGTTCTCTTAAAATCACACCTCTTCCTTAAACCAATTCCCTCTGCTCTCTGTGTTCTCTGTCCTGCACTGAAGGAAAATAGGAATTTGATTATTACAAAGAACCTTAAATGAACTCCTGCCACATAAAGACATTTTATAAATTATTCTGCAGTCATAAAAATATAGCCAAAATAGTGTGGTCTTGCTAGAACATCACCACTCATTTCAAAGCTGTCTTTAATCAATAAGTAATCCATATTCACACTTTTCCATTAGATTCCGCATGCGCTGGCAATCAAGTACTTAAATGTAAAAATTAAGGCTAGATTTTTTCAGACATCATAGCCCTGTGAATTCCTGATTTCAGGCTGTGACTGTACCAATTACCCAGTTACTTGACAAGTCATACGTTCCAGAGTGTGGTCTTTAATTAGGGCTACTCAGGCCATTGGTTATTTGCACTGGTAGAGAAAGAAGATTAAAAAAGAAAAAAAAAAAGGCCATGCAATCCCCAAGGCAGGTTGAAAGGATTGAATGAAGCACATATTTTTCCTTACACACTCCTGTGCTCCTGTGAATTTGATGCAGTTGTCAAACAATGTCACTTTGACACATGGTAGCACCAGATAATCAGATTACAATGAAAAACAATAAAAAGGGAATTGAGCTGGGTCATTCTTGACCCACTCTGTCATTCACCCTGGGGATCTTTCAAAGGTATCTGATGACAGTGCAGCCAGAAGGCGATGTCCTTGAATAACTCAGCAGCTGCATCAAATAAAAGTCATCTCTGCTTTCCTTCCACTGCAGTATTTTCCATGCAAATCTCATGTCTGCTGTATATTTGTCCTTCCCTGACACTTTTGTTAGCCTTAAAGAGGAGGAAAACTATAGATGTGAAAGTGCAAAAAGCATTCTTATCACTGCAAATATGCAAGAAGATTTCATTTGCCTTAATAACTGGGTATCAGTCTTTAGGTTTTTGGACAAAATTCGAGATACCTTTGCTAACTCTGGACTTGATTAGGGATGTGTTTTTCTCTTGACAGTACAAGGAATTGCTAATTGAGCCTGGAGAAGAGAAGGCTCAGAGGAGACTTTATAGCAGCCTTCCAGTACCTAAAGGGGGCCTACAGGAAGGACTGGGTTATCAGGGAGTGTAATGATAGGATGAGGGGTACTGAAAGAGGGTAGATTTAGATTGGATATCAGGAAGAAATTCTTTACTCTGAGGGTGGTGAGGCACTGGAAGAAGTTGCCCAGGGAAGCTGTGGATGCCCCATCCCTGGAGGTGTTCAAGGCCAGGCTGGATGAGGCTTTGAGCAGCCTGGTCTAGTGGGAGGTGTTCCTGCCCAGGGCAGATGGTCTTTAAGGTCCCTTCCAACCTGAACCATTCTAGGATTCTATGATACTTCATTGGGTATGCAACCAAGATGAGGTACTTTGTATCTTTTCTTTTCTTAAGAAGCAAACTTGAGTTCTTTTTAAGGTGACAATTAAATCTCATTCCCAAATCTGGACTTTTTCAAGTAGTTTTGCTTGGCGCCTCACACCTCCCACAAGTAATGCGTCTAAAAAGCAACGTCCAACTACCTACACAAAACCCCACTCTGCTCCTACCTTTAGCTGCCTATGTGAAACTCATCCTTATGTATGAGATTTTTGCATAGTCCAGCACCTATCTCTCCATCCATAAAGGCACAGACATATTGAAATGGCTGCTACTGCACATGTCCATAAAACCAGAATTATTTACCCAAGCAGCACTGAGGCTGGGTCTCTGGGGTAATGCCCTTAGTGCACAGTGGTTTCTTCTGTCCCACATCTGAGTGTCAGAAATGCCTGTTTTAACCTCAGGTTGAAATTGCCTAAAGCAATTTGGGATGATCCTTGGATTTCCGGTGTAGTCAACAGTTTGAAAAAGAGGCTAAACTTACAAAGCTCTGAATGATCTAGGATCACAGGAATGAAAGACACATACACACACACACACAAAAAAGGAACATGTACTGTATTCCCCAGACAACACTGAATTGTTTTCTCCAGTCTATGATCTTAAGGCTTTCTTTCTCTAGCTTGAACTAGATAAATCAACAGTGCTCTCCCCCTCTCTGCTTTATTTCATTAATGAAAAATTAGAATTTTTCTTTTTTCCATTCTCTTTGCTACCAGCGTTTCATCTTTGAACCTCCATTGCAACTCTTTCTGTCACTTTGACATTCTTACTTCTAGATGTTCTGTAAGGCATACCAGGTGTCCCACCACCTCTTCTCTTGTTTCTAAACACCTTTTATCCCATGCACATAGATGCTTGCAGTTGATTCCACAACCATTGTCTGTCTCTGTTTTCTGTGACAAGAGTTTGTTGACCATGATTCCATTAGTAACACACAATATGTCCCCACACAGGCACCTAACCCCTAGCTATGTAACCAGAAAGTATATAAAACATAGATCTAAACCTCTCTGTCTTGCTTATCACGTGGTTGAGTAAAGAGAAGCTGAGTAGCTGTTTCATCAAAGCCTTACTTCCTGTGTTTACAGGTAGGCATGTCTAATTTTTCTAGATGCTACAGCTGATTGATAGTTTTCAAAGGAAAATATTGTTTGGAAAATAGTTTTATTTCTCACTTCAATACTTTTGTAAGATTTTTTTCTTTAATAATTTATGTATCCTTTTTTCTGTTTGCTTCTTAATTATTTTTTCTAGATCCTTCTGGCAAGTCCAGAGCTTATGTCGCGCTGGCAAGGATCCCTTCCAAGTACACACTGTTTCCTACCCAATTCTCTTGCGCACTTCATAAAGACAGCTCTTCCATGCATAGCATACCTGGGAGATGCTTCAGGTGAGCCTTTTCTATTTAAAAATTACTGAGGGAAAAAATGCTGGATACACCAGGAGAGATTTAGTAGCCTCTAGAGAGCCTTAATAGCATTTTAATTCTTGTTCAAATTGGAACCCAATAAAATTTTTCAGGAGTTAGGTATTTGGTCAAGCCTCACAAATTTCTAATTTTCCCTTTCTCGGATTATTTAATGAGGATATCTTTATACATAACTAACGACTAACTTTCATTTGGATTAATTTAACAATACAAAAGCAAACTGTAGAGCACTAGAGACTGTCTCTCCTTCATGGAGAGATGTCAGTCATATCGGGACACAACCAGGCCTTGCATATGAATTTGTGTCCTACGCTCAGCACGCATCCTGACAAAGGGACAGTTTCTGGCCAACATTAGATCCTCTCAGAGGCACTTATAAAAGTTGGAACTGGATAGGAGGGGGACTATCTGTAGGATTCTTGATAGGCTTCACTAGTGGGTACATGCAAAGCTCATGAAGTTCAACAATGACAAGTGCAAGGTTTTGCACCTGGGATAAGGGAATCTCCAACATCAATACAGACTGGGGAATGAATGGATCAAGAGCAGCCCTGTGGAGAAGGAGTTGGAGATACTGGTGGATGAAAAATTGAATGTGAGCTGGCAATGTGCTTTTGCAGCCCAGCAAACCATCCACATCCTGGGCTCCATCAAAAAAAACATGGTCAGCTTGTCAAGGGAGGTGATTCTACTCTGTTCTCATTAGACCCCACCTGGAGTACTGCATGCAGTTCTGAGGTCCCCAGTACAAGACAGACATGGACCTTTCAGAGCATGTCCAGAAGAGGGCCATGAAAATGATCAGAGGACTGAAATACCCCTCCTATGAGGACAGGCTGAGAGAGTTGGGGTTCAGCCTGGAGAAGAGAAGGTTCCAGGAAGACCTTATTGCAGCTTTTTGATATATAAAGGGGTCTTATAAGAAAGATGGAGAGAANTTTACCAAGGCCTGTAATGACAGGACGAGGGACACCAGTTTTAAACTGGAAGAGGGTAGGATTAGATTGGACATAAAGAATACATTTTTTGCAATGAGGGTGTTGAGACACTGGCACAGGTTGCCCAGAGATGTTGTTGATGACTCATCACTGGAAGTTTTCAAGGTCAGGTTGGATGGGGCTTTGAGCAACCTGCTCTAGTGGAGTATGTCCCTGCCCATGGCAGGGGGCTTGGACAAGATGATCTTTGAAGGTCCCTACCACCCCAAACCATTCTATGATTCTGTGAGTAGTCTCAATACACTAACTAGTCTAAAGGCTTCTGCAGTTGATAAGATTTATGCATTTTCACATGTAGCCACTTCTTTCTTCTGAAGTGTTTGGTTGCTCTCAGAATTTCTCCGCCCTAACCCTAGTTACCAAATATCTTTGTGCATTTGTGTTTCTTCAACCATTTTCCACTGCCCACCCAACAGAGTTCAAATTCTCTCTTTTACCTTCTCCTGATGTTTCCACTTAACATGCTGTTACACAGAGAGTGTTGGAATGCAATTCATTTTTTATTTCTGTTCATCTGCAGGTAAGATAATCCTTTTCAGTCATCTTTTAAAGTGTTTGTTCTTGCTATCATCTGCCACAGGAACATCAGTTCTAGTATTTGCACACCTGAAAACACCTAGTGCTTTATGAAAATTGTTATAATGAAAAAGGGAAGTAATTTCATATTTTGTGGTGCTTTAATATCTTATATCCTTTCTTTCACAAATTGCTTCAGGAAAAATTCAAAATAAATGAATGTGTAAACCTATTCACACACATTCAAAAAGGAATTCAGGAAAGTTTAAAGTGAAATGAATCCCATGTGGCAGAATTATATGATGGTTGACCTAATAGATTCTAGTGTTTCCTAGGAAGCTTTTATGTTTTATTATGTAAATCTACACGAGCATGGATTGTTGATCAAATAGACTCTTTGGAAGCTGCTATCAAGTCAATGAGTACTTAGGAACACTTCACCATGCACATGATTGCTGAAGCAGACAATAAGAGCTTGTTTGGAACACTATTGTCTATTGTGCCAAGGGATCTTGGTGCTCATACATGCAGAAGTTATCTTTCTAATTTGCTCATAAATTCATATGCTATCTTTTCTCAGAAATTTGTTTTTCTTTTCAATAATCTAATAACTCAATCCACTTTCATTTGTTTCTGGAATGGCTTGATAAAACTCCATTTAAACAAAAACACTCTCAGAAATAATGACAACTCACTTTTTTTCACAGCAAAATCAAGAAGTTGTTTCAAAGTATGTACTCGAAGAGGCCTGGAGATGATTAGATGATCAGTGTTACAATTCAGCATCACAAATTATCCAAGTACATACTCAAAGTATTCAGCATGCTAAGTCAGAAGTGTCAAAGGCATTACTTCTTTCTCATATAGCATCCTGAAAGGTTTGTGTTCATTTCCTCGCTGCTGCAAACAGTGTAATTAGTGTTAAGAACAGAGTGTTGCCATCGGACTATGACTGTGTAGCAAAGAGCTGTCTGCTTTCTCTCAGCAGCTTCACTCTAGGCCAGATGGAAGGACCAAGGAGAAGAATATTCCTCCTCCTCATAAAGGCAACAGAAGATGCCCAGCTGGGGGAGGATCTTTGGAAGGTCGAGTTTGGGAAAATGTAGTACGGAGGAAGGTGATAGTATGAACAGAGGTCAAGAGCTCCTGACAGGACTTGGCTCAGATAGGCTAAAAAGGTTCTTCCTAACATTGCAGAGGGAATTGTTAAGACTTTATTGCAAGAGTTTGAGCCTTAGAAAGCAGTCGGTTTGATGTTCTCGTGTTAGATGGAGTTGACCTTCTTACTAGCAGCTGGTATAGTCCTATGTTTGGGGATTGGGATGGGAATACTGCTAATATCACGCTAATGGTTTTGGTTGTTGCTAAGCACTCAAGACCTTTTCTGCACCTCACACCACCCCACCAGCGAGAAGTCTGGGAGTTCACAAAAAGCTGGGAGGAGAGACGGTCGGGACAGCTGACCCCAACTGACCGAAGGGATATCCCATACCATGTGATGTCATGATCAGTATATAAAGCTGGGGGAAGAAGAAGGAAGGGGGTAATGTCTTCCTAAGTAACCGTTAGGTGTGATGGAGCCCTGCTTTCCAGGAGATGGCTGAACACCTTCCTGCCAATGGGAAGGAGTAAATGAGTTCCTTGTTTTGCTTTGCTTGCATGCACAGCTTTTGCTTTA
>VYZM01003388.1:131010-141674 GCA_013398915.1 Dromas ardeola
AGTAGCCATCAAATCACTTCTGTTTGGCAGGAAGGGTACTACAAGGTGATAGTTAAAGCACTCTATTAACATGAACATACACAATTCCACTTCCTGCTCCATTCTTCAGTCTCCCCCCTTCCTTACATCAGGGTACTGACTGTGGGATCAGATGCTCAGTAATACTTAACTCCCATTAAAATCACAAATCTCTGAAAATCTGGATCTCAAGGGAGAATTCCTAAATTTCTCCCCATATACAGGAGAGCTTTGAAGATTTCCCAGACTGCAGATGGATTTGACAAGGCAACCCCTCCAAGTGTGGGCTATTATTTTGTTGTTTTGAATGAGTATATTCTCTTAAGGTCCCATAGGACTCCACAAAACCATAACAATATATGGTTTTTTTATGATTCGTGTGTTAATTAAACATCTCCAGCTCAATGAATGAATTCTGTATAATCTCTCTAGACAATTGAGCTCTGCATCCTTAATTGCTGTGCCATAGGTCAAGCAGATGATAACGTATTTGCTCAAGCGGAAATAAAGAATTTACTCCTTGTTCTAAGCATTCAGCTCCTCTTCATATACAAGTGTAAAAATCTCCACAGTATTAAGACAGTATAATTAGATAATGGTTATATTCAAAGCTATTTGCCTCAGATTAAATAAAATCCTAAATAATTTCAGTTTCTACCCCTGCTAATTAGCAAGTTTTTTGTGTGTTTCATTTAAATATAATGCTAGGACCAATTCAGTACTTTCACCTCCGGGACTCCATTTGTTATGTACTGGTTCCTTAGAGACCTAAAGCAATTAAAATTAAATTGAATTTATAGCTTAATCCTTCCCTGAGAACTACAGGACAAAAATTATTAGAGCTTTCCAGAGGTTTTCTTTTTTTAGAACAATCCTGTTCACTGACTCAAACAAAACTCTGCCTACTTGCACCAGCAGTAAATTCACTTCTCTCAGCGTAAATAAGTGATTCTTTTTCTTTCTTACTGTCAACTTTGCACAAATCAACCTACAAATACTTCATGTTTAAACACTGACTTTGAAGAGTACAATAAAAGCGACAATATAATTCATATGCATATTCATTCTATTCATGTTTTAAGTGCACCTTATCATGATCAGTCATGGCCTCCTAGAGATTAGAGTATCTGTACTCAATTTTTAGATTTTAAAATGAGGTATTTTTTTCCTCTGATGACTTGTGTTAGATGAATGTACAAACAGGATAAGATTCACATGAAATACAATCTTGTCAGCCATCTTGGTCTTCCTTTACAATCAACGCAGAATAAATAAGCAAATTAAGACCCAATTCATCTGGCCTAATTTAAATGCCAGCATCAGGATGAGATGAATTGTGACCTAGAGGAAATGGGTGATTCACAGCCTGGTATCTCTAGATCTGCTGCTTATGTCTGTGTTTAGCAAAATGGATGCCATTCATAAACTTTCAAACCGCAGCACATGGAAGTGGAAATGTTATTTTTCTCCTTGTACTAAATGTAGCTTCCATCTAAGAAGCATATAAAGGCAAGGGATGTAGGATGTCCTTGTTACACAATCTCTTGGTCAGAGTTGAAGAGATTTATTTATATGTGACTGTCTCACTCTAAGAAGGTCCTACTGTCTTTTAATAGATTAATTTATATGAATGTAAGCATTAAAATACTTTAATAAATGCTCTAATGAAACAGTTACAGAAAAGGTTACGCTGTTTGAGGTGTTACATATCCTTCAGAGGGAATTATTAGAATCATCTTGAAATAGGGCAAAAAGATGGCAGTTGATCACACTGAATTGTATACGAAAAGTTAAGCAATGCAGGGAAGTTATACAGAATATGAATAATATCTCTGGAAAAATCCATGATGACTCGTGTGGTAAAGAATAAAATGTCCATCTTTTAACCATAACAGGAGCAAAATTAATCCTAACAATGGCTTATGTTCATCGAGGAGGATAAGACAATAAGAAGGTAAAAACATTATTTTCTTTGTGTGTTTGACACTTGATGTATTCAGCAGGAGGGTGGATAAGGATTTCATGCAAGTTGAATCATTTACTTTTGTTCCAGTGTTATCTAAAGAAAATGTTAAAAGATATCTATTAATGTTATACTCTGTAAAACTGGCTTTACAGAAAACTCAAAACCAATAATTTTTTCAAAGAATTTTGAACTGTAATGCCAATTTATTGAGATGAATTGAAAGAAAAGCAACTTTCTGTATATTTTTAAAAGATCAGGTGGGATGATTTGAGCAATTACAGGCTGACTAGCCTAAAATGCTTTCTAAAAAAAGAAGTCACTGGAAGAGAAATCTTGTCTAGTCAATGTCAGTCTATATAATATGCTAGAAAATAATTCATCAAGCAAACTTTACAGGGCTTTTGAAAATGTGGTTGTTAAAGATAATTGCACTGTTATAATATATTTAGATTTCTCTGCTGGATTTAAGCAACATATTCTTTTGTATGAACAAAATGTCATTAAACAGATAAAAACAGATAAAAGGCTACTTAAGAGACCATTAGTGATTAATGAGGACATTGGATTAGATGCATTTCTGTGTATGAGCTGGTAGAATATAGTGTTGTTTGTGATCATGATAACACACGTGAATTTAATTCTTCACACAAAGCTTCACCTACTTCACTATGCACGAATATAGAGAATATCCACACTAAAACTGTAGTGTGTGTTCTTTGAACACCGGATGGGCCTCCTGAGTATTTAAAAATACAAATCTTAATTAGCTTATAAATTAAAATTATTTTTAACCAGCTCTTTAAAGAACTGTTTTCCTGTGACAGATAGTTTTGTCCTCAACTGCTTATAGACTATCCTGGTGGAGCCAAGAATCATAAATAAGATCTCCAAAGACAATATATTTCTAAAATAAATTAGTTAGATGAAGTTGGGGTTTTTGCACTTTCATTCATCACTACTGAATTTCTCCTTTAATAGAGGTCAAAAAATTTGTCCTTTTCAACAAAACTCAAGAAGGCGGCTTTCTCTGAAAATGTCTGCCCTCCCCCATTATTCTTTATGTACTGACTCCACTGGCAATAGAAGTGGCTTCTTTCTTGATTTAAGCCACTTTGGTATTTTCCTCTGCTGCTTAAAATCAGCAGTCTCCATGTTCTCTAAAGCCATCTGATTTCATTCCTGCTAGTTGCATTTGAAAGTAAAAGATAGATTTTCTAGAAACTGCTTCTATTCATGTTCCCAGTCAGAATAATGGATAACAGCTGCTGATTCTATCAATCAGACCAAAGCCTTAAAACCCACTTATGCTTGCTTGTTGTATGTATAAATAATAACACTCAATTTAAAGAAGATCCTGTGTGAGCTTTTTACAAGTCACCAAATATAATGTTAATGCTCTTGAAGTAGTAGAAAGCTGTACTCCTTGGAAAAAATAAAGCTAATGGATTCCTTCCCATAAAATAGTCACAAGTATTTATATCAAAACAGCAGATAATTTAAGTGCAGGAGCACCTCTTTTTTCTACTTATGTCTCCCTCATGTCTCTCACTTGCGGTTGTCTTCCTTTCCACAATTTAGTTCTGTTTTCAAATCTTTATGCAGATTCTGACATAATTAATGTGGTGGCTCATTAGTGCCATAAAACCAGGAATTCTGTTTGCTGTTTGGTCACTTGGTCTCTGATACACAAACTTTTCCTATGCTTTGTGCAGTCGAGATATCTCACTGTAAAATTTTGTTTAATTTTTTTAAAGCTTCATGGTTAAAATCAAGGGTCTGCACAAATCTTATTGGCCATAAATTTCACATGATTAGGCCAGGCCAGTTTTTATAGACAATATCCTGTCAAGTGTCACATACCTAACATCTCATTATTCCAGCTTTTAACTGTTACCCAGACGACCGATTACTAATTCTGTGTTGTCACCTGGTTGATTCCCACGCATGTTGAGTCACTGTAAGAGCTTTCCCATGAGACACCCTAAAGCATGGACGTGTGCTGTCACAGTCTCCTCCAGTGGAAATTCTTTGACTTCATCAGAGAAAACGGGTAGATTTCTGCTGGCCTCCAAGAAAAGGGAAATTCATTTTTACCAATGGATCAAACAAGAGACTGAGCTTTACAGAATTGTAATTATTTTTCCAATTCTGCTTTGTGCTTCCCTTTACTCTAGATCTTTCTCCCATCTAGATGAATGATGCTATGCAAGATAAATTCATTTGTCCATGTCAGGGTGCACCAAGAGCTGACAGGGCATGGATCTCACCAGCCAGGGCCCAGCCCCCAGCAAGTGGGTAGCAGAGATTTGGAGATGCTACCAGGTCCAACTAAGAGTCCAGGTAAGTTCATGCCGATGAGGCAGGTCCAAGATCAGGCCATGAAATCAATATACAAGTCAGAGTCCAGATCAGCTGGGTCCATGGCCAGGCATGGGCATAGATGTGAGGGATACTCAATAGTGAGGTTCTGTTCCTAGTGAGGTGATGTTTTTGTCTAAGGAGCTTAATCAGAACTGAACCCCAAAACCATCGTTAGCAAATACTTTGGAGTGCTTCCATTTCATTATATCTGAAGTACCTGTGATGTCATGAACATGGAGCATTCACAACATTGTCTCCAAAAAAGTTGCAAATTGAACATTTTGGTGCAGACAGAGGAGACAAGTGCCAGGAAGAACAAAATGATCCCTTCTTCTATATATTATCTTGGCCATTAAACAACCTATTTATTAATTATGATAAATTTAAACTATGATTAAAAGAATAGCCAATGCAAATCATCATATGCTGCACAATTCTGATTTGTGACTGGAGAGATTAGGTGGATGGGAGATGCTGTGAATACAGGTAGGGAGCCTTGTCTTTGTCTTCTGGATTTATTTGCAGTTATTGTTCTATAATCTAGGCTGTAAAATCTTTGCTTTAAAGGCAAAATCACATACCAAGTCCAAATATTTCTCTTCCCCCTTACTCTCTCTGTCCTCACAATCTATTAATCTGTTGTGGTTTATTTACATTGCAGATCATTTAGAAAGTGAAAACAGCAAGGAGAATGAGCAATACGTGCCTGCAGGGCTTGACAGTGTTCCTATGAGTGATGCATGAGCAGGCAGGAGGTTTCTGAAGAGTGAATGGCATATCAAAGATTTTTTTTCTCTGCAGTAAGATAGCACTCATTATCAAAAGAGACATGAAATGAGGACTGCTTCCCATTTGTGCTGTTAGACAGACGAATCCAACCAGTTACTCTACTGATTCTTCAAGATTAAAGGGGAATATATTAATATAAAAAGATGATAACATGTATTCTTTCACGAAGAGCCGATTATGGTTGTATAGCACATCTTACAAAGACTTTTATGGATGGCTATTTGTTTAGGTCACTGTAGAATTTCCCAAGCTTAAGAAATGGTAAAGTAACATATTCAAGAACTCAGCAATAACTTTGTGTTAGAACCATGCTTGAATATCTTCAAAATCCACATTTGCTAAACCAAAGTTTTAAGATTGAAGTTGTCATTGCGGAGGCTACGTGTCGTTACACAACACGTGTTACATAAAATTACTTTGTGATCTTTACATAAAGTAGCCTTATATTTTGAAAAGCACTAGCAGCAAGCAGATCTGAGTTTTGTATGTTCGTAGCACACAATTCCATAACTTCCCATGGAACTATCATAATGGATTTTGTGCCGTTTTGTGCCATGTACTTTAGAAAAAGGATCAGCTTTTTGTAACTTCTGGTACCCTTGTTGCCGTGATTTCTGAAAGATGCATCACTATGCAATGATATAGTCTGAAGTCCAGCAGACACCTTTCCCTTCTTCTCCTGATATACCTCACCTTCTTGACTTATATTTGATAGTTTATAGATTAGCATGCAGTTCTTATGACATGTTTAATTGCGGGGGGTTTAATGTGCAAAATCAGGTCTTTTATGTATTTAAGCATATAACTCCATGCTTAATTTCTAACCAATCAGCTCAGCGATGAAAACAGGAATTAATGAAGTTTTCTAGTTCACTCACTAAGTTCAATAGGGGTTTTGCCATGCCATGCCTACTATTTTTGCTATGCGTACCAAATCTGTGAATTTCAGGTAGTCCCACTGAATTATGGAACAGAATGGGATCTTACGTAGCTTCTAACATCAGTCGAGATGTCTTTGGCCAAAGAAACGCAACTGCACACAGAGGTCTGCAAAAAATTAATTACTTTCTTCTTTAAAATAATTTATAATATTCCCCCCAAATTTTTCCTATCCAGAGCTAGGATATATACTGCTACTATCTAGTTCTGCTGCCCCCTTATTCAGTGTCACTTACCACAGAAAAATATAATTTCCCTGTGCTTCATGAAATGATACTTGGGAAGTCAGAAATTGCTGTTTGAATTCTGCAGATATCAAATGTCTTTTTTTAAAATTTTGCTAATCAACAAAATGGGACCTTATTGGAACATACAGAATTTCTCTCGGTATTTCAATGAAAAACATCTAATGTGTTTATCTGGCTAAGTGAGGACTACTACTGTTTATCTGAATAAGTAAGGATTTGAAAAGAAAACAGAAAAAAATTACCTTTTGATTGTCTTTGTTTTGGTATATCTACACACCAGGAAATTTTTTTTCAATTTATTTTATCAACAACTGAGGCTCAGTAATTTCTAGTATGATTGGCCAAGTTCTTGGATTATTTCTTTCTTATTCAAACCTCTAAACCCTGGAAACCCTGAAAGTCTAGTGTAAAATCATCTTTTATTCCCTTCATGGTCCAAGTATAGCACACACAGGAAAAGCATCAGCCATGCTTTTCATATATATGCTATACACTTCAGTGGAACATAGTACTATATTTTGGCCAAGGCTGTAGTTGGAATTCATGCAAATTTAACCTTCTTGGAAAGCCTTCTCTTTAAGTTCATTTTTTTTGGTATTAAAAATGCGAGTAAGGCAGAGTAAATGACAGAAGCTGTGACTTTCAAAAGGGCCAAGGCCTGGCCTGGTCTGTTCACTTCAGTGTCAGCAGGATGTTTCTTATTAACTTAAATACAAGGTGAACGAGTCAATAGTCACTGCTCCCCCAAAAAGCAATGCAGTGCCTTTTTTTTTGTATTCTACATTATCAAATTTCATATATGAAGCACAGTCTACTGGTCAGTTTGCTACCTTCTGTTTTCTGATCAAAAATATCCAGTTTTAATTTTGAAAAAAAAAAATATTTACAGTTAGAGAAAATAGATTGAAGATATTTCATTGGACTTGTGAAAAAAACATACTGAAACGTAAAATAATATTGCATGCAGTATATGTATTTTCCAGCAGGCATGCAGTCTTGTATTAAACTCTCCAAAAGCGTTTTATGTAGGTGGCAATACAATGGAACAGGCTTCATGAAAAGGAACTTAATCTGGGAAGTGGGAGGTGGAAGTTCTGAAGAGTTCATTGAAAAAAACAAAGACTTTTTTCCAAAACAGATATCTAAAATCTGATATGACAGGTAAAGTTCCACTGAATTTATTTTAAAAATAACACCCATTTTCATTGTCTGACAGCAAAAATTCTATGGATTTATCAACCAGAAGTGTTATTAAAACTGTAATGTTATTTAATTTTTATTATTTTAAATTAATAATCTCATGGACTAATGGTCTTCTGGAGGTTTAATGAAATACATAGCCAGATCCTCCAGCACAGATGAGTTAAGGCCTAGTGCAGAAAATTTCTTTAGCAACTAAAGGCCTTTCGGCCACTCTTTTGGTTTGTTTGTTTGGTCAGTTGATTGGTTTTTACTTCATAGTGTTTTCTAGCAGGCAGAATTCAGATGACTACAGTTGCATTTCCCAGTTATGACGTAGCTTCTAATCTACCACACCTCTTTTCTCCAGTTTTATAATAGTTGTGGCAGCATTTGTCTTCCTTTTCAGCTATTTTGAGATCTGCAGATGCTGATGAATGGTACTGTATAGGAAGTGAACATTATTGCAGGGTAAACTGCTGGGTAACAAGACAGTGTGGTGAATATTTGCAAATATTCTATGCACCCGGTTGTTCTCTGTCAAGAAAAATCAATGGTAAAAAGTTATGAATTAGCTAATCTATCCTCAGGGAGAGAAAGTTTGAGAGCACAGCTAGTGTCTGACAACTTTCAAAGGCAACAGGTGTTTCTGCTTTGTGGGTAGGTATGATTTTATTGCTCTACAAGTGCCGATGTTCCAGACCTATGACAGTGTATTATCTCTTTGGCACTGTTTAGCGTCCTATTTTACTTTGCTCTGCTTTGCAAATAGATTTTCTTTCTCATATAGCCCATCACAAACCAATATCGTATCAAAAGAATCACTTCATCCAGTTTTTTTCTTGAGCTTATTTGGAAAATGCCCTTTAGAAATCTGTCATTAATAAAACATTGCAAACATTGAATTAGAACCTGTCTTCCTCTATGACTGAAAAGGGCCATGTACAGATGGCCTAAACTTCCTCTTAAACTCCTCAACTCAGTTTTTCTTATGGACAGGTGCTTTGTAGCTTACCACTCATTGTAGAAAGAAGTCTTTATGTTTTCCCATTCAATAGCTTGCAGATTTTGATGCAATTTATCTCTCTGTACAGGTAGGTATCTAACAGGCCACAAATATTTGCAAAGCTTCTGTGAGCGCCAAGCTGAGGTTCTCCTGGCATTTCCCACATAGCAGTCAATATAGCTTAATTTGTAGCATGCTCTGGAAACATCAAAAAAAAAAAAAAAAGGACAAAAATGAAATTCCGGAAGAGTAAGAATAGTAACAGGGTTTTCTGTACTCCAGCAGTTCTCAATAGGGGAATCTCTGACTCTTCCGTCTTTGTGTGTAGTTATTCAGAAGTTGCTCTAAATTAAATCATAAGCTGCCATAAGAAACCTAAGGCCAAATTGTCAGCAGTTTTACACTTCTGTTAAGTTTGAAGAATATGAAAGAGAGAGCTTTGATTACTGATATCCTTTTTAGCTCAGAAACTGAGTCATACTTTTGGAAATCTGACCTCAATAATTCCTCAATTTGAGGTCCCCCAGCAAAACACCATTAAAGCCATTGTTATAGGCAAACTCAATAGCAAGCATGTGTGATTTTTTTTCCAAAATTACACTGTTTAAACTGCTTGAAAAGGCTCTTCTCTGCCACATTTTTAGACTACATTGCTTGCCTTATCTGACAATATTAGGATGTAACTATACTGATAGTTGTCTTTTGATAGATCTACTATATTTTTAATTCCTGCTCATGGAAATGAAATACAGATTCTTCATGGAAGAGGATGATGTACAACATATTTAATGAAATACATGAACTCTCAAGGTCAATGAAACAGTATTGGCTGGTTTGTCAAGAACCTAAACAGGAATGTGCGTGCACTCAACATACTGAAATATCAGATTTTGCCATACAAATTAACAGCAATAGTAAAGAACTACTGTTTTGCAATAATAAGGAGGAACCTTTTATTGTGAAAATCTCATGTTTCATAAGCGTCATGCTTCAGTTCTTCATCAACAGTTCTGTGGCAGAGAGATATAAGAAAATGCAAGGAAGGAGGCATGTACCTTAAGCATAGACAAAGTGATGATAATATGCATTATGAAAAGCTAATTTGTGGAATGTTGTTTTGCAGTCAATCGTTAATCATAAAAATATCAACAGAAACCTCAGAACCTGTGGGTAACAACAGGAAAAAAAAGACAAAAAAAAGCTACCAAAACCCCAGAATTTTTCTGGTTCAAGTATGTTTTCGTCCGCTCTACCTGATCAAAACAACCTCACCCACACAGTACAATTAATGGAGGATGGGAGGAGGCGATAAAGTGAATCGAGCTCACTTTCTCATTACATTGGAGAGTTCCTGCCAGAGGCCAACATGAGACCGGGCCAAAAATTAAAAGGAGTGTTAACTAAATTTTTAGATATCAATCTGAAATTGCAAAATAAGTTGTCAAAGACCGCAGGCAGCTTTTCAAGCATGATGTAAACATATAAGATCTGTTTTACTGAGAATTTTCAGGTCCTGATATATGTATATATATCCTGGAACTGAAATATATGGTAATATATATGATATATATATTACCTGGACCTGAGCAAAGCCTTTGACGCTGTCCCGCACGACATCCTGGTCTCCAAGCTGATAAAATATGGGTTTGATGGATGGACAATTCAGTGGATAAAGAACTGGCTTGACAGCCGCACACAAAGAGTGTCTGTCAATGGGTCCATGTCCAAGTGGAGACCAGTGACAAGTGGAGTCCCTCAAGGATCAGTAGCAGGACCGGTCTTGTTTAACACCTCCGTCAGCAACATGGACAGTGGCACAGAGTGCACCCTCAGCAAGTTTGCTGATGACACCAAGCTGTGTGGTGTGGCTGACACATTGGAGGGAAGGGAGGCCATCCAGAGGGACTTTGACAGGCTGGAGAGGTGGGCCCATGCCAACCTCATGAAGTTCAACAAGACCAAGTGCAAAGTCCTCCATCTGGGTCGGGACAATCCCAAGCACCGATATAGGCTGGGCAGTGACTGGCTTGAGAGCAGCCCTGAAGAAAAAGACTTGGGGGTACTGGTAGACGAGAGGCTCAACATGAGCCATCAGTGTGCACTTGCAGCCCAGAAAGCCAGTCGGACCCAATCTCTTGCATCAAGAGAAGTGTGGCCA
>VYZM01003392.1:6899-33447 GCA_013398915.1 Dromas ardeola
CGGTTTTTAAATTTTTTTTTTTTTTTTTTTTATTGGTCTAACTTCAATTGAATCAGCAGCTGAGGGAACGCATTACTTGGCTGCTACTACCACAGACTTCATTAACTAGCACTTTCACCTGTAACAGTCACAGGTCAAGTATTGCCTGGATTTTTGAAACTAGTCTGTCTTACGTTCTAGGGAGGAACCGTGCCACTGGTTTTTTTTATTGCTCATTGCACCGATAGAATGAGTGGAATTTGTGATAAGTAAAGTGCACCAAAAGTAGGTATTTTTGTGTGAGCTTATGTGCTAAATATTTAACATCTATTTGAAATGTTTGCTGATTTAGAGGAGTCTTTCACTTACGGGTTATTTCATACACATTTGGGTTTTTCCTTTTCAGTCCCCAGTTGTTTAAGAATGCAAATCAATTCCTAATCAGAAGCATTTGGAAATCTAGAACAGGATTGGCAAGTTCTTGGCTTTTGGTCTTGCAGTATTTTAATATTTTTATGGCAATTTACGACACAGCTAAAAATCTTGTGAAACTTTTAAGTAGGTTCCTGGAAATTGCCTTTACTGTCTCAATTAAAAATTTTGGGCTGAAAAATTGTCACCTATTCTAGGCAAAGCTTTAAAAGACTTATTTTCTTAACCATTCAAAAGGCAGTTTTGTGATGTGCTCAAGACGACTACTTTCATGAAGTGTATTTTTTTCCAGAAGGATTTACAGAATATTCTAGAGAATTACTTGTTGAGTATAACTGTTTATCTTGTTTTAATTCTGGACTAAAGTAGTGTGATGTCAGACGCTGTTTGGCTTTCCTTCATTCTAGCGTTGTGTGATGACATCAGTCTTGACGTTAGAGAGAACCGGAGCTTGAAGGTACAACGTACTCTTGGCGGGAATTATGATACTGGGATCAGGATTTTGGCTAGGGTGAACTCCAGGGTGATCTCTTGGAAATGAAGAATACCAATTACTTGAACACAGTGAAACCAAGCAGTTAACATGCAGCTTGTTTACTGTGGGCCAATAGAGGTTTTTGTTGTTTGTTTGTTTTGTTTGTGTTGTTTTTTTTTTTTTAAATTACTGGGATTCTTGGAAAATTTGCATCTACTTTCAGATCTGAGAAATGAGTGCCAGCATTAGTAGCAAATTATATCACACCTTTCCTAGGAGGAGCTTGGAAAGGCCGTGGATTCTTGCAGCTGCATCTAGAAGTTTAGGCTCACTTTGGATCATACACAGGTGAAGGAAGTGGTTATTTTTGTGACTGGAATGGAGATCGGGAGCAAACCGGCTCAAAATCTGTAATTTAGGCCTTGCTGTTTTCACCTCTCTCAGTCTGTGTTGAGAAGGGGAGGAAGAGCGGATGTGTGGCAAAAGTGGAAGAATGCAGATTATGAGATACGGAGGGACCATAACGGGAACTGAAGTCGGGAACTATGCTTTTTAGAAGGGCTCCTTCTAGAACATGGGGAATCGGGCACACGAGCTGCCTCTAGTCCATAGTGCTGTGGAGCGGAGGGAGGGCTGTGGCACTGCCGTTGGGTGAAAGAGAGGGCTAGACACGGGGCGGGGGGGAGCTGGGAGCCGGGATTGCAACTTTTGATTTCAGGCCTGTACAGCTTGGCAGGTCTCTGTAATTTTCAGTGAGAAATATGTGCACCCCAACCTCAAGGAACGTTAATCTTCTTCTCATAACATTCTTTAGCTGTTCTCTTTGGTTGCTCTCCCAATTCGTTCCAGAAGGCGGCTTTCTGCAGGCGGTGTGTTAAAACAAGATGCCTCTGTCATGTGTCAGGTCAGTGATTTAGCTCACTATTGAGTATTTTCTACTACTTTATTTACTCTAGGAACTCCTAGTGATCACTTTATAAAATGACAAAGAATAGCTATATCGCATGAATATCTATCTCAATTTAGAAAGGGCAGGCCCTTTACAGATGCGTTAGGAGCAGTGTTGATAATCATGATGTCTCTTTCCTGGTACTTTGCCAGAGAGATTCCCAGGCAGTATTGTGTCTTTTGGAAACCAGTAACTGTGCAAGTCTGTGGCATCAGTCATCTTCGTGTTTTCTAGAGGGAGCAGGTACTTGCTCACTGCTATTAAAGGGTTAATAAATTTATTGAAAAGTTTTCTTTTTTTCATAGTTCTGTTCTCTGTTAGAGCAGATAAACTCAAGAGGAATTCAAGCTAGATGAATTGTTCTGTTGGGGAAGCAGCTTGTTGCCATCTGCTGCCTTTGCCGGGAAGGTGGCAGATCATTTCTGCAGAGGTAACAGATGGCATCTAGGCTAAAGGACCCCCAGTCCTAATTCGAAAAGTGCTGCAAGTGGATGAGAAGTGGCGGGTGACAGCAGCTGGCTATCAGCAGACATCTTGCCTTGATGCTATTCAGATAGGAGCAGAAAACATTCCATAGGCAAATGTCATGCACATGTAAATGCACTGTGCTGCTCCCTTTCCAGACATGTAGCACGGAAATGTCCAGCCCAGACACCCATTACTTTTTGCTGGGGAGAAGTTTATATTTTGAGCTGGCTCGTATTAGTGTCTAAGGACAGAATGGGACCACTCATCCTTTAATGTAGTCTGGGAGATCGTTTGCTAACCTGCAAGCAGTCCGGGGCTTAACGGCTTCCTCATACATGGGATTTAAGAGGGTGGTCTACTATTTCAGGATTCTCTCAGATTACTATGTTGCTTAAGCAAGACATGCTTGCAGAACCTGTGCAAATCAAAACCCTCCGATCTGAGAAGACTCCTGAATGATTCGGTGGCTTGTAAAATCAGGGACATACCTTCACAGAATTTTCAAACTGCCCGAAAATGTCTCTTTACTTTACAGAAAATGGTGCTGTTACTCCATTATGCCTCTCCCAAATATTTAAAAAAAAAGTATTTTCTCTGGCAGGACCCGAGCTTTAGGCTATAGATCAAACAGGTTCAAACATTTTTCTGGCTTCTTTTTTTTTTTTGTTCTTCTTCAACTTTTTTTGATTGATTCCTTTATATTCCCGTCAACATCTACTCATATTATATTTCAGCGTGGTCTGGCCAACAGTCTTGATACGGAGACAAAAATCCTTAGTCTTGTTTAACCAAGCTAGTAAGAGATGTATATTTTCATCCTGAAGTGTGGGGTTGTCCTTGCAATATGTTACAGGAGTTTTATCTCAAGACTTTTGGAAGTTTCCAACACTAAAGAAGCATTTAAATGCTACTTCATTGGCTTCAAGTTCTGTCAGCTCTTCTCTTCTGGAGCTGCAACGAAAATCAATGATGTCCAACATGTAGCAACACTAATCCTTATTGCTCTAATGTACCTGCATGCAACAGGGAATGGAATTAGGATTACACGCAGTTACTTAAAGCATGTTGCAGCTGTCTCTGATTCTACAAAACTTTGTCTGTACAACGGTACTGCTGGAGAATGCAGCTGGTTTTTGCATTGCTGAAGTTTGGCTGACTCTGCAGCAACATCCAGGCCTTCTTGGACACTTCGTGATAAAAATACAGCACTGCGAGTGCTGCTGCTTTTATTATTAGTGGAGGTGCAAGTACTAAAAATACTTCTTGCTTTCACAAGAACTTAAGCATAGACAGTGCTGCAGAGAACTCCTTTCTGTCTGTCTCTCGGTTGCTTGATCTATATGTGGAACTGAAAGGGGCCAGGAGGTTCCCACATAAATAAATCTTTGAAACTGCCACGATGTTCCCCTCAGTCTCAGCTTTGATATTCTTTCTTTAAAGAAAGTTAGGCCTTAGCTGTTTTAGTAGCAAAGAAAAACCTCAAAAATGTGAAGTTGGACGTAGGTGGTGCAGACAGAAGTTTGCACAGAGCTTGTAACAACAACAGTGAGAGGTGTGAACTACTGCCTTTACCTCTATTGGGTGTTAGCTCAAATACTCAGCAGTGGTGTCTGATCATGTATAATAAGTATTTTGTTCCTTAAAAAGAATGAAGAGACAAGAGGCCACAGAGCTGCATGATGTCTGGTGGGAGGTGTCTCATGTAGATGGCATTTGGGAGTTGCTTCTAGTTGTTGGAGTTATAAAGAAGTCCAACATTAAGCTTTGGCGGGATGGGAACTGATGAGCAGGGCTGATAGTTGGGGTTGTTTGTTTTTTTTTGGCAGCTCTGAGGTGTAGTTTATCCTGTAGATAGAAATCCTGTCGCCCTTCATCCACATTCCTGCTCTCACTATCATTAAACAGGAAAGTATTAAAACACTTCCAAGACCGAAATGAGACACTCCTTCCTGAAGTCCTGAACACTTCCTGGTTGGTTGGGGGGTTTTTTGGGTTTTTTACCCTGGTGCCTCTCACCTTCTTCTGTCCTTTTTCCTTTAATAAACTCTGTTTTGAGCCTCATCAAACAGAACTGTACATACGACACCAATCTGCGGGTGTGGGAGGTGAGGAAGGTGAATACAAGCTGCTTTATGAATGAAAAGTTACATTCACATCACCTTGTTTGGGTCCAGTGCCACAGTTGATTCTTTAACTTCATTGAGTTAATGACTCCCTGGATGGCTCACTGCAATTGTTCAGTTTTTTGCAATATGCAGTTTTTCTACATTGGAAGAGTTCTTTCCTGTTGGTATTGTTCCTTAAAAAATAAAAAAGGCATTTAGCATGTTAGGGCCATACTATGTTGTATGTACACATCAGGTACAGGCTTTCTCCTTAAAGCTGCTTACCCAAAGCGAGTTTGAAGGTCAGCAAGAGATCTTAACTGTAGAATGGGAGTTAGGTACTTTCTTAAAAGTTCACCAAAACCATACAGGATTAGTGTTTTATTACTAGGAGCACAAAAGCATGATTCTGTTACAAGAATTAAGAAGCAAAACAAAAAAATGTTTCTTTAACAGTCATCTATAGTGTTTTGGATAATAGTATTTTGCTAGTGTTAGGAATCCTAACTGTTCTAAAGATGCTCTCAAATTAACCCTAGCAAGTACTTAATTCTACATTTCCCTAAAATTGCTTATTTCATGTTCTGTAGAGTTACGCGGAGCCTTATGTGATTGCTTAAAATATTATTTATTATTTTTAAGTTCCATGCTGTATAAACTACTTACCATGCTAAAGCTGTTCCTACCCATAGAACAGTCTATGGTTAATTTTCATAGCTGTGCAAACTACTTACCTCCTTATATTTGTGTGCTTTTTTTGTGTTTTATTTTTCTAGAAGCAAATATGTTAAAGTGCATAAACCTGCTTCCCTGAATCTCATTCTCTGTTTTATTAAGTGTTTCATTTTGTGCGTACAGTTTCGTCCCGCTCCACCCACCTTTCCCAGTTTATAACATTTATCAGAAGCCTACCAAGCTAAAAAGTCTGAAACAAAGAGTTTAGCCTGTCTTATCTACTGCACCAACTGCTGTGTGTCCATCAGATGAGTAAAGAGGGGGCTACCTGCATGTTTGCAGCAGCTTGGTGTATTTGATGAATGCAGTCATTCTGAAGGCACCTTTGGATCAGCCCCACGTTCAGACCTGTCTTTGTAAGAATAAGAACTGCTCTGTTGTGGGAACCATAGAGCAGTCCATACCCCCAGCAGTTTTAAGTGAAAGATCATAACGGTAGAAATTTAGGCCAGGTGTTTAAAACAAACAAACTGCAAATACAAACCCACTTTTTAAAGTTTTTTCTACTTTGCCCATAAAGCCTCTACATTAAAAAAAAAAAAAGAGAGAAAAAAATTTTTAATCTAGAAAGAATAGGTATTAGCCTAGAAATTCACAAGGTAACTAAAAGCCTGTCTTTATGCTCCCTTCTGTCATCCTTTTTTCAGAAGCTGAATTGATAGATTAATACTTATGTTGTGTATGTGTGTGCACACGCATCTTTATGCATGTTTGCGTGCACACTCTTATATGCACTGTGTCGCACACTCTTATATGCACTGTGTCTCAAATGATTTCAGAAGTAGTTACCCACAGCAGGAAGTGCAGTTGTGTATTTCCCAGTGCTGTACATTCCAGAGCAACCTGAATCTATCTTGTGAAGTAGTAGGTCGTAATACTGAACAGTTTATCTCATACCAAAGATCTTGATAGGACACTTAATGGTTCAGCAGACATCACTAACATTTTGTTAGGTGGAAGCACTGGAACTTTATCTTGTGACTTTATGAATCAGCCAGAGCTGATTGTGTCTGGCATTTTATACAGATCTACTATAAACATCCTAGTTTACTTGTTTTATTGTTAAGTGGAAATATAACCCACACAATTCTCTTAATGCAGACCTGCAGAGCTTAATTTTCTGCCATTGGGTATTTACAGTTAAGAATAACCCTTCCGCTGTTTCATTAAATGCCATTTTATATCTTTGGTAAGGAGAAATCCAATTGGCGGAACTACTTCTATTGCATTTAACCTGTGTAGCATAATTTTTTTTAAATAGATAAATCCTGTTTCTTAGACAATAGTTTATATTTCACCCTAGATGTTTTCCCTGACGGCTATAAGGATATTGTGAAGAAGAGGGTTCTGATGGGAAATATACTCCATTAAGCAGTTTATTCTTCAAATATTAATACAGTTGTTCTTGAATACATTTCTGAGATTACTGTAGAATTCAATTTTAAATAAAAATCTTACCCCATTTTTTCTTATTATTGTCTTTCACAGAAACGTGTACTAAGTGAAGTGTTGCCATAAATATTAACTTCATGCATCTGTCTGTACTTGGGTCTCATTTCAACAGAGCATTTATGTGAAAGTTTTTCAAGCGTGTACTTAAATATTGCAGTAAGTGCTTATTGCTGAGCCTGACTCTTACGTGTTGTTGGGTCGGGAGCCTGGTGGTGAGAGCAGGAGCAATCTAATCTCCCTCACTGAGATTATGGTTGCGGTCTCTGCTCCTTCCAGGTAGAGGGAGTGATACAGACTACTTCTACTCCTTTTCGAATTTGAAACCCTGAGAGTGAGAGCATTCTCTTCTTTGGCGATGTTGGAGTGCAGTTCATTTCCTTAAATTTACTGACAGTGCTTGAGGAAAGATTTGTTTTGTTTTGTTTAGAACCAGGGGCCAAGCAGTTGCGGAGTTTAATAACCCAAGACAAGATTATTAAACAGACATATAAAAGGGGTTTTAGGACACTGGAACAAACTCAGAAAACCAGAGCATGTGGTGAAAGAAAGAGGAAAGCCAGTTTTGCCATGGGACGTGAGACCGCACAATAGGAGAACAACGGCAATGTGCCACTTTGAAGCCATTGCAATTTTCTTGCAGACAAGTATGAGGACTTCAATGTGTACATTTCCACCATTCTACAGTTCCTCCTTTGACTGGATTATAAATCTTTCTGTTTACCATCTTTCTACCTCAATGTGATTTGTCAATCTCTTTTTTTTAAAATCCATCACCAAATCTGAAGCAACATCTTCCATGAAACAACTAATGAGGACAAGAACATAGCAAACAAACTGAAGTGTCTACAGCTAAAGAGCACGGTTGTCAGTCAGCAGTTGTTTGAGCCTGGCAGCTGAGTGAAAAAGGCAGGACCTTGCGCCTTTTGTCTTGAGGGTGATTTGTTTAGCAGGGTCTGCCTCAGTTTGCTCTTGATTTTCACCTGTTTCCAAATTCTTTGTTCCAGACCTTCTACCTGAAAAGTTCCAAGGAAAGTTTCAAGAAGTGTTAAATAAGTATATATAGTTTTCCACGAGGTTTCAAAAATGAATGAGATTGATTTAGTGTCCATTTGGACAATGAGTAAATGAGTAACTTGTACCAGTTCCCGGAGATCACGAAAAGGTAAAGTAGCGGCATAGGAACTTCAAATCCTGTATCTACATGTGTCCCTGAGAACCTGTAATCTTCATAAGGGCCCTGTCCTAAAAGTAAAAGACTAAGTTTATCTTTACAAAGACTGTAAGATTGGATATTGTGAGTAAGAAGAAAAAAGAAAAAAAGAAAAAAAAAAAGACAAAGCCAGTCCTGAAATTCTGATGTCAGTTCCATAGATTTCAAAATAAGTAATTTTCATCCAAGTTTTCTTTTTCTCTGCAATAGAAAGTTTCGGGTAAGCCCTGTTGCCTTTTCCCCCCCATACAGGACATGCAATTCACTATACTAGATAAACTTATTTATTTGATTATTCCCTTCCCCCCTTTAAAAATTGCTCATCTGTTTGCTGTCGCTTACAAAGAACAAAGATTCGCTTCCTCATCCAAATACTTACCTTGCAGGGTCTGGAGAAAAAGTATGTTCTGTTTGCTTTCTTTGTGCCTCAGGGAGCCTTCAGAAGATTCTTTGGGGTTTTCTCGTGTTTTGTTTTGGTTTGGTTTTTTGTTTTTTTTTTTTTAAATTAAGTGGAAAAAGGAAGAAAAGAAGGTGAAAGAAGAGAAGTGGGGTATGGAGGAATCTTGTGAAAAATGGAATTCGATTGAGTCTAAAAAGTTAGAAATGTTTTCCCCTTAATTCTTAAAATATTCTTTTGGCTTTTCTCTTTAAAAGTATAAATACATGTGCACAGACACTGTGGTGTGCTTAGTACTATAATAGTAATGTCTTTTCCATTTCTTTCCATAAGTTCTGCTATCTTATAAAACTTGAGATTTTTTTACAGGGTGGGGGGGAGTGAGAAACTGAGTAAAAAGCGTGCTAGATACTAGTGCTTTTTTTTTTTTCTTCTCCTTTTTCCCCCCCCTCTCTGTGCTTGGAACGTTTTGTTCAACAGCGTGCACGTCTGTGTGATTTCACTGCCTGCTGCCTCGGCAATGGCAGGTTCTCTGAAAATCTTGATTCAGTTCAGGAGGAAGCTGTCCAAGAGCACTGGGAGCAGGGCTAAAGGCAGCCTATGAGCACGTAGGACCAAAACATCAGAAAGCTTTTGGAACTCTTCCTTGGAAGGGTTTGCATGCTGCAAATGCTAGACTTGGGGATGAAATATGACTCGGAGAACTGATCTCAGTAAGAACCAAGGAAACGGCAAATAAATTATGTGGGAGACTAATGTGTAATTACAAATTTAGCGGTAACTTTTCTTTTTAAACAAAACATCGTTCTGCTCGGAGCCAAGCAATAGTTCAGGTAACTGCTGAAGATTTACAGAACGTTTTTCTTGGCACTGGGCAGTATAGATTAGTATTGTTTTTCTCGAGTATAGTGACAGTTGTTCATAACAGCTAGTGTCCTTTTGCATCTGCTACTCTTGTTGCCTGAGACAGGACAAAGATTGGACAAGCATTAGAGAAGAAATGGAGAGAGACAAAAAGAATTGTTTAACTCTGGCATTCCCCTGAAAGAGATACACAAGAAGGTAAAGAATTATTTTCTTGTATTTTGAGTATCTTAAAGGTTAAGAGCTGAATCCGGTAGGCATAGTGGTGGAATTTGTACTTTAAATATCTGTAATGCTCCTGACAGCTGTAATATCTGTAATGCTGTAGATAGCTATGATCATATCTACATTCTCGAATGTTGCAGGTATTGGTATGAGGCATTTCAGAAGCTGTATTTGTGACTTGACTGTGAGGCAACATCGGCTCTCCTTTCTTCTCCTACAGTGCCAATTGTCCTACACCTGAAGTTTCACAGTATTTAGACTTTCACTTCCAAAATCAGTGGATTACTCTAAAATACTTGAATATCTTGTTCAAGATCAGTTACATGGCCAGGATGGGAGGAGGGCCAAGTATTTTGGCTCGTTATCCCACACTTTAACCTCTACACTGCACTTGCCACTTTTATTAATAATTACCAAATCACGTTCATCCAAGCAGGCAGTTCCTCAAATAGAATTATACTTGGTGATATTTTGTAGAGATACCAATATTTGGTCCTGCAGATACAATTCCCAAGGATGTGATAATACTTAATTGAATATCTGAAAAAAATATTTCCTCATACTTTTAATCTAGATCAGCTAGGTAATGATACTTTCCCCGTTCTGTGGAACCAGTAGTTCAAGTGTGACAGCAAAACTGGAAAGATCTTCCTTGGACAAGGCTCTTTCTCAGGATTTACTTGAATGTATGTAGCTTTACTGGTAGATACTGGGTGGTTTTTTTCTGTTGACTTGGGAACAGGTCCCTGAGCAACCTGATCCAGTGTCAAAGTCAGCTGAACTTTGAACAGGTGTTGAACCAGATGAACTCCTGAGATCTCGGTTATTCTGTATTGTCAATAGGAGCAGAATTAGATCCCAGTTGTCCTGTCCTACAGTCCCTCTTATTAGTCCTCTTAAACAATCACTTTCAAGATTTAAATCGATGCTAAACAGTGGTTAAGCAATTCTAAGCTAGATTTTTTTTATCTTGCAACAAGCATTCTTTTTGTGTGTTCCTCTGAAATAACCTTTACTTGTCTACTACTGATGGATTTTTAAAATGTGTGAGTGATTGTTAACTCAATTTCATTAATTTCACCATTTTTTTTTTATTGTTGTTATTACTGTAGTTGAAAATAGCTAAAAAGCTGTGACAAATTTGGGTAAGGAAATTAACTTGACATTCCTTCGTTCTCTGTGTGTGTTCTAACTTTATGTTGTACTGTGTGTTTTTATAAATCTTTATGTATCATGGGAGGCTTGCTTCATACAATGCTGGGTACTGAAGAAAGCAAGCTTTATGAGAAGAGAACATCCAGATCAAGCTCAAAGCTTGACGGGCTTCATGTTTTCTGGCTCTTACATAGAAGCTTTCCACTGATAACTTAGAATTGTTCATGGGTTTCAGGCTGGTGCAAAGCAGTGATTTCTTGAAAACTGCCAGTCAGTGTTTTCATTGAGCTAAAATATCAGAGGAGGACAAGTCTAACTTCCTGTCTAATAAAAGCACTTTATGGAAGTTTTGAGACACAGCAACATATTCATTTCAGGTGCAAACTACGACCTTATCTTCACATGAGATTGCCTGATCCTGCTAAAACCATCACCACTGCAGCACTGTGAACCTAAGAGGCAAGGCTCTTAGTTCAGTAGCTATCTTCAAAGTGTCATTTAAACCTGCTCAGAATCTATTAAGAGAAGAGATATGGAATTAATAATTACTCTAATCATAGGATTTTTGTCTACAGTGGGCATTTCAGTTTTGCTTATAGAATCATGGCACCAGTCTCAGAAATGTATGGGTTTTCTTAGAAAGTTTCTGTAGTGGAGAATGTCTAATCACAGGGCAGAAACTCAGAGTGCATTAACAGGAAATCTAAGGCTCTAAGGAACTGTGGTGTGAACACTCCTGCAAATCCTCCACTATAAAACTACAAGGGGGGAAAACACCTTTTCCAAGTTGTAAAAGTTGAAAATCATGACTTAAGGGTAGGTTTGGTTTCTAACTCCAGTATAATTCATTAAAAGGTGTTTTCGTCGGGCTAGTAATTTGAAATCAGCTTCTTTAATACCTAGACCCTAGCAAAGAGGTAGAGTGAGTTTTGATGAAGTTCAGAGAGGAATAAAGGGGAAGACAGCTGCAAATGTTCATTCAGAGGATGCTTGCTTAGTCTGGACAATGGATGCTCCAGCAAACATACTCTGAAGTAGTGCATTTCTTGCCTAAGACAACTATGCCCTTCCTGCCTTCCCTTGGCCCCTTTTACCGGGTAATGCAGTTGCTGGGCCGGCTGACTTCATTTCAGCATATCTTGTTAGCTGCTTTGACCTCCACAATCCTTATATCTATTCTTTTCGGGAAGAAGATACCAAGGCAGCATCCAGCAGCTGCCTTCCTTGAAAGTGATTTTCTCATGGTAGGATAAAGGCGGGTGCAGCATCTTGCACTGCAAGTATATTTGTCTTCTTTTCCAGTACAGCTGAATTCAGTCCTATTCATGAATGGGTGTCCAGAGAAGGACACATGCTATGATGGATTTGGAAACGGTAGGTAGGCTATTGTTTTCTCGGGTAATATGCAGAGTAGTGTATGTGAAACACTACCTAAACGCTGCGGCGTTTGGGCTGCACTTTCAATGATGGTTAGGCCAGACTGCAGCAGGGGAATGGAAGGGCTTTGCTGTACTACTTTAGTGTGCCCTGGGCTGTAGTAGGCGGTCCTGGAACAATGAAAGAAGAAAATCACGGAGTGCTTTCTGCTGTTTAGTTCAGTGAAAACTATGCGAGAAGGATGGTGATTAGTTATGGCACTAATTTAGAGCACCCCAGTGCACTTCCCAGAGAGCTGGGCAGGCTGTTCAGCCTGTCTGTGCCGTGTTTCCCTAGCCTTAAAGGGAGTAAGAATATCCTGTCTGTGGTTCATCTTCCTTTTTCTTAGCCGGGCTATCGGCTTTTAGTGGGGGTGGTTTTCAGTTGTCGTTTGTACTGGTCTGGCGTTATGGGTCTTGGTGTTCTTTCTCAGGGCTCTTAAAAGCTACTGTTACACTACTGCTACTTCTAAGTTTTAGAGAGCCTCCGAAAACTTAAACTAATGTAGAAAATAGAGTTGTGTAGCTGTTTCCTGATTCCTTACTGCTCAGTAACATCTGAAGAAAATGTTTGGTAATCGCAGTCCGGTTGTTAGTGAACAGATGTCTCTCTCTTGGAAAGTCTGTCTCTGGAACTGGACTCTTTCCCTGGCAGTTTCGTCAGCTAAGTGAGATATAAGCATCCTCTTCTGGTTACGTACTTGAGGAAAAATTGCGTTTGATCTCTTTCTAGCAGAGTGAATCTTTGGAAAAGGACAGAAATTGGTATACTTTCTGAAGATGAATGCAACAGAGTTGCCCTCTATTCTGAGGAATGCAGTTGTGCCTTCTGGATGTCTACTCCTGTAGGATATTAAATCTCCATAAAACATCACACGTCCTTGATCCAGTAGCTGACCGAACAACAACAACAACAAAAAAGGGCTCTGGTACAAACCTGCAGTTCTTTGGGATGTGGAGAACTTTGTGTGTTGTGAATTGGTGTACTAAAAATAATGACCCTCTAATATGCCGTTACACCTTGTGGGTAAACTCAACGGATGAACCGGTGGATGCCCATGGACAAGTCCTGAAATTGTTGGAATCAAAACTGCATAAGGATGGATTAAAAATCTTGAGGGTTTCAGTACTTGATACTGAATGTTTATCTTTGCTTAGTCAACTACTTGTTTGTTAGACAGGTTTTCTTCAAACTGTGGAGATCTTTTTCAATATAATACAATTACAGCATAAGTCTTTATGTGAGGATCTGAGGTTCCTTTGGATTTTTGCTGAAGTTGCTGTGGGGACTTTTAGGTGGCATTTATTTCTTTTATGTGTCTCTCTTACCGCCAAACTATTCTTAAGCAGGTCTTTTAATGCAGGTGTTCCTGGTTGTTTGGGGGACAAATGTATGTAGCTTTCCCAGGGTTTTTGCTAATTTCTCCAGGTAGCCAAAAGAGGTCTTCCTAAAATATTTACTGGGTTGCTTGGGTAGAGAGTACTTACGCATATGTTGATCTTTGAAAATTTATAATGGATCGATATGCAGATCTCTGTTCAGTCACAGACACGCGGATGAACGACGAGTTGGAAGGCAAGCCAAATGTATCCCTGTTGTAGAGAAGGAAAGAAAACAGGAGTGGAATTGTAGGGCTTTCCCGTGTCTCTGATTTGTGCTTGGGACAGCTGAAAAATAACTGTAAATAAATAAGGCATGGAAAAAATACTGAAAGGAATATACTGATGCTAGCTTTAAGATTTAGCTCCCTGAAACCAGAAAGATGTATTTGAATGAGAGTAAGTACAACTAGCATTTGAAGTGATTTTGGCTGCTGCTTCTGCCAGATGGCTGCCAGCTATCGGGCCCTGGCTTGCTGATATGTAGCATGTGGGGTGCACATAATAACTAGCTGAATGTAGTTTAGGAGGAGAGTCCGATTATTTCATTGTTGTTGTTTAATATTTGCTGTGATCACACCCAGAGCAACAGTCAGAACTCATGCCAAACAGTGTTCAGTGTAAAAACGATCTTTGCCTTGCATTGTTTCTAGTCTACAATTCATGCCCTTTAAATGAGAGAGGCAGAACAAGTAGAAATCCCCAGCAAGCTGGGTTTTGAAAGTTAGTAAGCAATTTATAGCAGCCTTTGATTGTGAACATGGTTTTGCTCTCGCGACTAAGTACGTCTTCAGAAGTTTTGCGTGCTCATGGGGCTTTATCTTCTAATCCAAAGGGGTTTTCGTATGATGTTAGCATGAAGATTACCAGAGCTTATGACATTAATGAAAGGAAAGGAAAAATGTGAATTTAAAATATGTTCCATGCTCTTGTATGGGCCTTATCGGCACCATCAACAGAAATGCATAGATTTAGACCATTCAGAAATCTGGCCTTCTATTTCATTGACTTTTTTTCAAACCTTTCAACAGTGAGAGGCAAAATGAGTTCAAATGGAAATTATTCCCAAGGGTTCTATGGCAAAGGGACTTTGCCTAGTATTTATGAATGATACGAGTTTAATATCTGGCAAGAAAAAATACATGTCTATGCTAGGAAAATTATCTCTTGCTGATATTAAATGTCAGCAGTATTGCAACAGAATCACTGATGAATGTGGGTTTGCAGCCAGCATACACAAGGACAAAGTCTGCTCACAACCATTTTGGGAACTGGCATTAATCTGGCACATTCTGCATTTTGCTTGCCGTTTCGTTCTCTTCTGCACTCTGAACCAGCAATAAGTAATTTCTGTACTGTAAACAAGGATAAAGAGACTGATCAGAAAATGCCCTGAAGAAGAAAATAATCTGAAGTCAAAGGAGTAAAGCAGGACGACTGTTGATGCAGAGCAGTTTCGTAGTCCAGTTGCCTAACAGGAAACCAGTGAAGCAGCTGCTGAGAGGGAGTGATTGCTCTCACAGCAGCCTTCTGAAAGTCTGCAGATGCCATTACACGTTCTGAAGAAGCTCACTGAATAGAAGATTACTAAATGTATTTTCCTAAAATGTTAAACTAATCATATTGGGACTCCCTTTAAATTTTGAAGTTGTGAGGAATGGTGATATATTTTGACAATTTGAATGCAAACCTCAGCACAACATACTATATTTTACATAAATGCTGCATAGTGTGAGAAATAAAGGGACAATCTGCTAGGGTACAGCATACAGAGAGCTGACGAGGAGTTGAATAACTGGTGTTTAAAGGAATATCTCAGGATTAGTGTTGATGGTGGTTGTGAACTTGACATTTTGAAGAAATCGATGGGAGAAAATTGAATGGGCAGAGGGCTGACATTTGGAATAGGAGTTTTAAAAATGCTTTGTGAAATACATAGCACTAGAGAAAACTGCAAAAGACCTCCATGTACAAAGTGAAGTCACAGGTTCAGGCACCGCGATGACAGGTGGAACAATTGTCAAATGCTCAGTAATGTGCAGTGGAAGGAATCACTTCAGCCAGTCACGCATAAATTGGCTGCAAAGCTCAGGGAAAAGATGAAATATCGATGTAAATGACTCAGTGAAATTATCCGTTCAATATGAAGCAGCGATCGAAGAAGCAACCAAGCTGTGTAAATGTTTAAACTCTGGGACAGAAAGTAATACTGAGCTTCTTACAATGCTTTGGGAGCGAAGTGTGCTGCGGCCACCCCCCTGTATTACCGGGAAATGGAAGGGGAACGAAGTGACCTCAAGTCCCAGAAAGACCTATGTGAGAAGAAAGTAGGACTGTTCCTGTTGAAGAGATGAGAGGAGGCCTGACGGGTGTGTTTGTAATGAGGTGTGCTCTGAATAAGCCCACCTGTGTTTCTTTTCACTTTTTCCATAACACGTGGACAAGAACATTCAAACAGATTGGAAGGCAGAGATTTTACAGTTTCTTTTTTTCTTCTTTTTTTTTTTTTTGTGCATGAACAATAAAACAATGAACGGTAACACGTATCGCTATCAAATGTCAGTGCGGCCAAAAGAACTGCTGAATTCTTGGGCTTTTCTCTGAAGCGCTGTCATTAGTCACAGTAGGAGGAAAAACAATAGCAGATTGGGCTGGACTCCCAGCCTGATTTATAATAGCAGTTCCTATATTTCAAAATCCCATTTGAAGTGCAGGGTGATGGTATTTCTATTAGTGTTATAGACAAATCTTAATTCCTGGTCAAACTCCCCTAAATTTAGCGCACATATCAAATGTTTATTAGAGGTATTTACTATCCCATTCAATATGCTACCAGTTCTTATTGAAAGACCTTAATATCAAAATGTTTTTCTTTAAAAATCAGGTATCTTCCTTTATTTCTTTCCTATTCCTTTAAACTCTACAAAGCAAATATTCTTTAAAATTCCCGGTCAGTATTCATCTCATTAACATAGACTAAAGCTTCGCAGTATATTAGGGCAGCAAGTTATAGATGCTCGGTTTTTAAAAGCTTATAAACAAGGATTGCAACCTGGCTCTACTGTTTAGAAACTCCCCCTAGTTTCAGGGCAGCAGGATTTGATTCACTGGTGCTATCCATACTGATCAATATTGGTGTTTTGTTACAACTTATCAAGATGCAATTGCTTTTTAATTCTTGTAAGGGTTCTGTGAGAACATCGGTACATGTTCGTTCTTGCTAGAGTGAAATGGAAGCCAGTGACTGTGTTTGTTGTGACTTACAGGACATGGTGTCTGACTTGCTTGTTTCAACACTGGACAGAGTTTGAGAACAGTTTTTCTCCCTGCTTGGTGTACACATTCACAGCTACAGCGAGAGCGTGTTATTGTCAGAAAGCTGTCATCTGCTGCGTTGAATTACAAACAGTCAGGGCAACGATTCTTGGCTGTTTAGGTTCCCAAAAGGCTTGACATCACTAACATTCCAAGAATCGGATGTATCATAAACCATAGCATGGGAGGATTAGAGGGGGAAAAGATAAGGGTGTGTATTTGTCATCATTCACTCATGTATGTTAAGTTTCAATTGCAGAGTGTGCAAATACAATCATGTACCCATGCTCTCCCCAGACAGTTGTTTTTTGTGCTCTGATGGCCAGCACAAAGTTCTCTGATATCCATGATTGCTCTGTCCTGCTCCTTACATTGGCCAGAATAAAAAAGGATAGGACATAAAGGAAGGAAGAGATAGATGCAGCTCTTCAGTGTTCCAGTTGCTCCTCAGAGACCCTGTAGTACCATTGTACAATATGCTTTTCTGACTTGTGCCAAAGGACCAGTACGGGAGTCACCCAAAATAAGAAGATACTAGAAGTTACTCTTTTCTCAGGTGCATAGAAGGAAAAGCGTCAGTGAGTCACTTCTGAAATTCCAGTGTGGTCCAGATCACTTATGTCATTTGTACTTGGTCACTACTCAATACCTAGTGTAGCAACAGCTGTGTTAAATATGCTAGGAAATCAATCAGTATTTTGGCACTCACAGAGGGTCTAAATATGTTTCTTTCATCTTCCAACAGTGACAGTGCTTTCTCAAAAAGCTAAATTCTCTGACTGAGAGAACAAAAATTCCCTCCTTAAATAATGCCTTCGGATACCAAGAAAACTACTGCAAAGTAGAAAGAATAACGTGTTTTCAAGTTTTGATAGGAAAAGAAATAAAGGGCTTCAATTGCAATAAGATAAATTCTCCTTAGTTTTGGCTGATGCTTAGTTAGGGATAACGTACTACTCTTTCCTTGGGACACTGTAAAATCTCTATAATTTGGGCTTTTAAGAAGAGCTCTAACAGGCAACTGTCAGGTAGATCTGATCCTGCTGTGGGGCAGAAGACAAGTCTCCAGAGTCCCTGCCATTAGCATTTTCTATGATGCTGTGATTACAGGATTCAGAGCCTCTGTGGGTTTGGTTATTCAACACATCTTTGATGTAGAATTATTGGACAATTTAATGACCTAGACGCGAATGAAGACACTAGAGAGACAAGGAGTCATAAATTTAAAGAGATTAAGAAAATTATAGCTATTTTGATTAAATATAAGAAATACAGTGAGATTGCAAGGACAGTATAGAAATAGTTTAGTCTGCATTTAGGTGCCAGAATGTCTGCACATAAGCTTTGGGGAGTTGTTTCTTTTTGCTGTCTATAGCTGATGCGTACTAACTCCAGCTGTGACAAAATTCTCTCCTTAGATTAATGACATTTAGGCAAATTCCAGGAAGGCGGTGAATTTGGATGTGAATTTAGTATCTGTTGAAGACAAGGAAAAGAGTCAAGGTAGTTTTATAAGCAACATTAAAATATTGCTCCTGTTCCTTGAGACTTAAAACCTAAAATGGACTAACAATATGTAGTATAGGAGCAATTCGGGTGGGCAGAGGAATGACCTACCTCCATCAGTGTCTTCTGTCAGTGACTGTTACTATGTGCCTGAGCAGGGCATAATGCTGCACAATTTACGATGGCACTGAGAGGCTGACATGATGACTTAAGCTCCTATAGCATGTTGCTCTTCAGGGGTGTTGCAAAACATATATCAAATTTCTCAAGTCACATTTCAGGGTGTAGTTTATTATATAATAATCTTCAGCTGATATTTAGGATTATTTTTGTACTACAGAAATAACTCCTGGCTTGAACATAAAGTCCATGCTATTTTTGATCATCTTTATCTTCACACATCATAACTTTGATAACAAGTCAGAGGAACAGGAAAAATGGGTAAGATGCGTACTTGGCCAGTGCTGAGCAGGGGGTTGTTTTTGAAAGCCTTATTAGAACTGGGTGACTCGACAACAAGCTCCACATCTATTGCCTGGCCGTTGTGAGGAGGGGATAAGTGATGTTATTTCTCCCTTGATGGCTGAACTTTTCTGTGACCCTTCATTAGGGGTGAATGAACACATTATTGACTGGAAAAGCAGCGCACTGGAGTCAAAAACAATGTGTTGGAGTTAGAAACAAACCTGTTGAAATGTCTGTACTGACAAGGGTAGTGGGTTTCTTTGTTTGTTTGAAAACAAAACAAACAAAAAAACTCAACAGCACTGTAAGAGAACAAGAATTATAGCCTCAAGATTTTCCATGTGAGTGGTCCTACGACAGTGAGTGCCCACAGTCATGGAAGAACAGGGAGGGTGAAGGACTGAGTATTGGAGTAAATACTGAGGAGGGAGCGTGGGCGAGCTGGAGCTGGCACCCACATCCACTTTGTGGGCCAGCACTGGCCATGGGCCATAGTAGGTGAAACTGTTGCAGCAATTTATCTTATAAACAACAAATCAGGCCAGATTTATCTAATCAGCTTTTTGTGATTACAGTATGTCCAGGCTCCTTTTTCCAAAACTGAAAGGATTGCAGCAATGGCAAGATTAGGAATAGACTCTGTGTCTGTGTGTGTGTATATGTTTATGTGTATGTATCTATTTTATTTTTCTTTAAGCACGTGCCCTTATGAGAGAGCTAAAGGATTAAAAAAAAAAAAAGATAAAGAAGCATAGGATTAAGAAATGGGGACTACTTCAACAAGAGTTGACAGTTAATGGTGGCACCCTGGAAAGCTTTCAATAACTAGGAACTTCTATTTTTTCTGTTTCAAGCAAGGTGGTTGTCCAAGATGAGCTGTCAGAAGCTTTCTTGACAGCATCAGACCTTGGGTGCAAACCTGTCCATGGGAAATGAAGTAGGGGAGGAAGCAGATAGAAGTTTCTTCTGTCACTTACTTTTGGTTGACTTGCTGTTTAATTCCCCCTTAGCACCTAGGGGACTGCAGTTCTCACCCGCTTCTTGGTGCTCTGGCTTCTCTCTCGAGGTGTGTGATTATCAGGGATACATATCTGGATCATGACTCACCTTGTTACGGTACAGCTGGGCTTTGTAAGTGCTCCTCTTTCCCATGACACACTGCTATATGCCATGAGCCAAGCAAAATGGTGTAGGCAGGTGTGAATGTCTGGAATAGAATGGACATGTTTGAAGCCTTCTATGTTTTAAAAGGGAATAGAAGAATCTTTTCTACGTTATTTAGTCTAGGGAAGGCTTTTTCCTTCTCACTCCATTTCCTGTTGCTTTCAGCCCTTCTCTCTTCCTCAATAGACAAAAAAGTGCTCTGTTATTCCAAGCCTTGGTATCCTGTCATGAAAAGAAGCGTGAGAATGCCGAGTGTCAACATGTGATTCTCACAACCCTGTGCATTGCCATAAGGATTTAAAAAGTTGGATGTTGTGTGTTTATAAATGTCACTGTGTCTTGAATGTAACAGGTCTTAGTGCTACTCTTGAGAAGTCCATGGAAAAGTCCTCTTGCTTTCCTTTGAGCTAAGAGACCTTTTGTAACCGTTCTAATGGCTCTACAGGTCAGGCCCCTAGGAAACGCGAAACAGAAGAAAGAAGATCTAGAATAGATCTACAATGCTTTTGGATATCCTGGAGGGAAATATTTCCAAGGGAGAGTAAAAAAAAAAAAGTCTGAAGGAGTAAATCTGATTAAGTGATATGCTGAGTTTCTATTTTGTGTTGATATTGCATCCTGGGCCATGAGGTCCTCCAGTCTCACAGAAGCGTTGAAAATGGAGAATGTGTGTCTCATTTCCCCTTCGTAACTGAGCCATCCTCGGACAGCCAAGCTGAGCAGGGTTTGGGATCACTTTAAGATAGGGCTCAAGGAAGAGACGGTTCTTCCATCTTGTCAGAAAATCCACTGATGTGTGAGATCGTTTGATTTCTGTGTTGGTTACAAAGGTGTTCATAGATGCAGTACAGATTTTGGTGTTTCCCTGTGTCCTGCAATGAAATGGTATTATTTCCTGAAACAGACTTAACAGTTTGTCTTGAGGCTTAACTTTTTTTTTTATAGGCTCTTCCTATCAGTTCTTCCCATCAAAGGTTATTATTAGCTTTTGAAGTTTATGAGCATCTTCAAACAGTAGCCGTTCTCTTTGTAGAAAGAGACACAGCCGTATTTTCCTCTTTCTATTATAAAGGTGTTTCCTTCTAAGTAATGCGTATTCCACATCTTTTCTGATAAAACATGGGCCAGTAACTATGTCAAGATCTGGTATTTTGTAAGCTATTCTAGGTTACTTAGAGAAGGTGTATGCTGTTGAAGGGTCTGTTATAGCAGGATGAGTTCTGTGTTGTATTTCTTACCTAGTCAGCTAAGCAGTATCTCAGGCGGATGTCTGCACGTGACCATAATCTTGCCCTGCAAGGATGAGCAAATGGTGTTTGCTGGGTTATCCTGTAGCTTCATGGTGAAGCAAGGGAGGAGGCAGTAGCTTTCTTGGTAAATGAAGAGCGCCGAACTCNCCCTACTTGAGCAATGATCTTTCTCCCAAGTGACATTGCTACAGTTGCAACTAGCGAGGTACAAAATCATGGAGGTGTTGCTCTGATTCATGTTCTTTGTTTTTTGTTACCCATTGCTGTAGGATTCAGAGTCATCTTTCGGGACAGGAGCTTGGTGTGGGAGGAGAGCCGGAGGAGAGTAGGCAGGGCCTTTGAGAACCTGCGCTCCACAGGCAGGCTGGGTGTCCTGTGGAACCCGACGACGAACAACTCAGTTTGCTTGTACAGTTGCTGTGTGACTATTTAGGTACTGCCCATCTCTGAACAGTGTGTGTACAGAACACACTCAAGATAAATGCCTTTGAAATACTAGGCTATTGTACTTCCTGGCTAAAAAGATGCTCTCAACAAAACAAACATGGATGAGGTAAAGAATTTAATTTAATTTGAACTAATTTTGAACAATGCAAAGGACACTAGTATGTTTGCAACCTAACACAGCTTTTATTACCTAGATCGACAGCCCTAAATTTTATGTCTTGATCTTTTATCGGTAGAAGTTGGATAGAACTTCGTTTACCGCCAGGTAAAAACATACCTTATCTTAGCATATTTGGGAAAAAAATATCTATCTGCTGAAACATCTAATTTTTCAAGACACCAGGAAATTTTCTGTTGGAAGACATTGAATCTTTTTAGCAACTGAAGTTCAGTGTTCTCATTTTTCAACAGTAGTGATTCTAGCACTTCTTACAATTGGGTTTTCTAGGGTAACTTTTAATGTTGCTGTCCAAGCCCAAAGTAATATGAATCAGAACTAATCTGATTAAAGGAACCTAAAAGTAGTTGTGCCTACTATGAAACTGCCTGCATCTCATTTCATTTATTTGCCCTACTTTTTATTTCCAACTTTTTAACACATGACTGCAGACCTTCTAGGCACAAAATTATGTCCATCAGTGTCTTTGGTATGGGTCTAAAAGACTGTGTAGTGCATTCTGGCAGACAACCCCCCCAAAAAAAACCCCAGTGTCTTTTAAAAATTATTTTGTCACTAACTCTGTTTAATTCCATTATTTCAGTTTTTGTAATTCTGGAACATTGTATTCCCATTGCTTTTCCATTGCTTGAAGTTCTAATCCCTTACGACATTATAGTATTTTCTGCATCAGTCTACTGTGATTATAAAGCAGGAGTGTTTCTAAATCATACGTGTAAAGGTTTTGTTTGGTTTGTTGGTTGTTTTTTTTTTCTTTTTCCCCCAAATATTTCCATCTGGTGTCAGCAAAGTTCAAAAGGCCTCATTATTTTTTGGGTTATCAAAAGTTTATGATAAGTTTTCTTTTGCCTGCTGCTAAAGAAGTTCTTTGGAGCTTGGTTTTACCTTGTACTAACAGTAGTTTTGGAATTCCAAAAACTCTGTAATTATTTGCATTTCATGACTTTGATGGGTTGTACTTTACAGTTTGAATCTTGACACTCTTCTGGGTTACATTTGGGTTATCTTAGCAATTAGAAAAAGGCTGTTTTCGCACTTAGGCATTTTCTTACTAATCTTCGTCTGTTCTCCTATTAAGAAACAGTTTTTATTAAATACATGAAAACTACTGGGGGCGAGGACTGTTCTCATTCTCTCTTCCTTCCCCAATTCCTTTCCCCCCAGCTCCTTTCTTTCTAGAGGAAATTGTAGGACAAAAGTGAGAAAACCAGAAAAGTATAGAAAAAACTAATAGGAAACTTTAACTTTTCACTGTAACTTAAACTTCTTTGGAAAACCCATCAGCTTAAAACTATCAACTTCCCCACAGGGATTAAAAAACCCCAGCTTTTCTATCCAGCTCCAGTCAGAGATTGTGAGGGAATAAAGTTTGCCTTCCTACTGAATGGGCTCAGGGCTGGATCTCTGGCCAACTAATTATTTCATAATGTGTCAGGAAATTCTCTAGATCTCCAAGTATGCAGGGGGATTGTCCCATCCGAAACAGAATGCCCTGGCTGAACGGGTTCATAGTCTCCGCTGCACGTACCAGGGAGCTGGGAGTTTGTGCAGGTAGAAAAACAAACGTAGTTGACTCCGAGTTACTTCTGCAGAGCATTTAGATGGATGTGTCAAAAACCTCAGCTGTGCAGAGCCAGGGTTCTCCGGCTACGCTTCCCCTCCAGCCAGCTACACCCCGCCGTAACCTGGAATCCCCAAATGCACAGTACCCTGGGAACATGGGAAGCAGAGCACAGCGCTAGTTGAAGATCTCTCGCAGCCTCTGACAGATTTCTGGACATTGTAATGCATTTTCTCTTCCTTTCATCTAGTCCACACCTTAAAGTGGAGGTTATGATTTGGCTGTAGGTACTTGCGTTGACAAGCTGTGCTGAGGCTCTGACTCACTGTGCAGACAGTGTGTATAATATATATAGAGAGATAGGTTTCTCTCTAGCTTTCTCAAAGTTGAAATTACATCCATAATTTTAGTAGAAAATGCTAAACTTTCAAAAGGAACGCTGTTGAGGAAAAGTAAATGGAACTATACTGTTTTTTATAGATGAACATAAAACCCTGGAAAAACATGACATAAGGTAGGCAAGACGTACAGATGCTTCAGTGGTGCAGTATGGAATTTAGGGAGTTGGTCCAGTTGTCTCTGGTTCTGAGCTGCAAAATGTTCCAAAAGATGCAATGATCGCTAAAGAAATAGTGGAAGTAAATTACATAGTAATATGGAAAGTAATAACCAAGTGACTTCGAGCAATTTTTATAGCCCATAAAACAGTCTGTTTTGCTCTAACCTACTTGGTAGTTATGTGAGTACCAAAAAACACTGTGTGTTATCTGAGATGCTAGACTAGAGAACTGTTAGAATATGGTAGTGTCCTACTGGATCAAGGGAATTGCAGCATCTTGTCACGGAATGATTTATCAAAAAGAAAATCTTCAAAATTTAAATAAAATCGCTGTCTTCTTGATGACGTGAAAAATCTGTTTTGACTTCAGGTAAAAATATCTAAAAATCTGTTATGCAAAGAGCTGCTTTTATGCTACGATAACCTTTTTCTCTGTTCTTTTACACACTGCCTGCTTTTAAACTGCACAGCTGACTTGCACACAAATGCTATTGCAGTGAAGATGTTTATCTGCTCTGTGTTAACCACGGCACAGTGATGCGCCATGAGTGTAGATGTGGAACTCTTGCCACCCATGGATGCAGCTCAGACTTGACAAATGAGACCAGGACAGGCAGAATGCATTGTAGCTCTTTGCATCTGTCTGTTGAAGGTTCACGTACGGAGAACTAGGCAGGTTCTTCTTTCTCGGCCAGAAGTAGCTGTGCCTTCTCTATCGGTATGATTCTCTTAACTCAGTGGTGAAGTTGGCCTGAAATGTTTGGTTCATCTCACAGCTCTCAAAGTCCTGAGGCAAGGATGTTGGTGTGACTAAAGAAATTTCATTCAGAGCTCAACAGTGCTGTTCTGTATTCTATATCTTGCAAGTTGTACCCGAGAAGAGTAAAATGTCAGGTTCATCAGAAGGAGTAACATTTAGTTACCAAAATGAATGACTTTTTGACAGGTGGAGATACCAAAACTAGGGAACAAACTGTGCTCTTTAGGGCCCTGAGCAATATGAGCTCTTAAGCAATCGTGGGCCCAACTTTCTGTATAAAATGATTACTTACAAGTTGAATGTAAGCTGCTTCTTGCTTGCGGTGTAAGGGTCTGACCCAGCTGGCTGAACTCCACATGGTATTTCTTCATTGATTTAACTCAGTTTTGGATCATGTATTGGAGGATTCTGTACGTATGTAGAGGGTAAATATAATCTAGATTTATTTGACTCTATTGATTGTTCTCACGTCAGTATGTGACTGGTACATGTGACTTACAAAGGCTACTTCTTAATTCCTATAAAATCTCAGCGTAGAAGTTTCTGAAACACTAGCTGTCTACAATGTAAGGACTGAAGATTTTTTGGCCTTTACATTAATAAAATGTCATGTAAACTCTCTTACTTTTTTCTTTCATTTGTGAAAAGTATGCTCAAACCACAGATGTGTGCATGTGTAGATACACAGAGAATTAAAGAAAAGAACCAGCTACCAAAGCTGGAATGCAAAGAGTGATTGCTCTGGTGGAAGTGCAGGCTTTCCACAGATGTTTGATTGTACACATGGGGCAGGCTTCACTCAAGATGAACAGACAGTACATAAAATCCACACTTTCCCTCCCCTGTTCCTCTTGTTTATCTGATTTTGTAGAAGGATTTTAATTAACCCCACAGAATTGCAATAAACTACAGGAACTGTAAAGTTAACATCCAGGAACGCTACAAATAGAAAAAGTGCTACATGGCTGTAAGGTTATGTTTTTCTTCTTTTGTGCCTGTAAACACATCTGTTCAAAGCTACATGTAAACTTCTTTTCTTTGTGCAGCTGAAATGCATAAGGAAATATTTTTCCTGAAAAAAATTATCAATGCCTACTTTAAGGAATTTGGGAGTTAGTTAGAGATATTTAGATAGTGGGGAGTATTGCACTCTCTAAACATCTCTAAGTTGTTCTTACAACGTGGGGAAAGTGCCTTCCACAATAGTACTTCTATTTACTTCATTATAGAATGTAAGAAGCTATCTACCCTGAGGTTATGTGTGTGTATATATAAATATATATGTAAATATAAGTATACTTACATGTATAATTGTCCTGCTGAGCAGACGTTGCTAGTATGTAGACTGGGTTTTATGGGAAGGCAGATCAGTGAAGCAAAGTTTGGGTGTTTAGTTGTGTGGTATGTAGTGCATAATAGCCCTAAGAATATGCTTACACTGAGATGTTCCCAGAACCCTGGTCCTCCTCATCCACTTGTGCTTGCCTGTGCTCCTCCCTTGTTTCAAGTGCTTGGAGTCTATGGACCATCTGCTTGATGTGAGCCGAGTTCTGTTTACATTACGCACTAAGAAAGACAACATATGAAGTCTAGTTTAATAAATTATCCTCATGTTAATCTTTAAATGAAACAGAATATTTTCCCTCTCCTCCCAACCCCCTTTGTTTCTCCCTTTATTTCACTGTAGCAGATAAATTAGATTTGATTCAAGTTTTGGAAGCAACAGCTTTTTTGAGAGGCCAGATTGTGTTTACTTTAGAGGGCCGGCAGAGAGCTTGTTGGGAGGGATTATCACTGGGGATGAGGCTTTGGCCGTGTGGAGTCCAGCTCTGTTTGGGTCAATCTTCATGTTGACAGCTCATCCTTGTGCTATGCCTGGCCAGGGAGCGAGCTGGAGAGAGATGGGGCTCTGCAGGGCTGGATGAAAGAACACGGTAAGGCTGGATGGGCTGTGCCACCTGACATTCGTATGTAGCTCAACTATGCTGTATCATCTCAGGGAAAAGATTCTTCCTGCTGTGAAATACCTGTTATTTGTGTGAGGTGTTTGGAGGAAGGCAGGAAGAAGACACACCTATTTTACACCTCTATGTAGGGATAAA